>CAUYRT010044459.1:0-43763 GCA_963574885.1 Lepilemur ruficaudatus | reverse complement strand
TGTCAACAGAAAAAAAAAGCCAAACTCTGTAAAATAATTTTAAAGAGATTTACTCTGAGCCAAATTTGAGGACCATGACCCGGAGCCACGCCCAAGAAGCCTTGAGCAAGTGGACTCGCTGTGGCTGGGTTACAGTTTGGTTTTATACATTTCAGGGAGACAGGGGTTACAGGTAAAGTCCTGAATGAATACGTGGGAGGTGTGAGGCATACATTGGTTTGGCCCAAAAAGGTAGGCTCTCTCGAAGGGAGGGGGGGCTTATAGGTTGTAGGTGGGTTTAAAGATTCTTTGACTTGTAGTTGCTTAAAGACAAGAAGCTTTGTCTAAAGGCTTGGAATGTTTTAAGATAAGAAGCTCTTAATCAGAGATAAGCCAGGAGACATGTATTTGTTGTGTAAATTGAGGACCTCAAGGTTTGTCTTGCATATCCTTAGGCCTTCTAATGGGTTACAAAAGATGTCCCCAAGAAGGGAGGGGGGCATGTCTGACCTCCCTCCTCCTGGAAGGCAATTTAGTTTTAGGATATTCCTTTGGCCACAAAGGGGTCCATTCAGTCAGCCGGTGGAGCGGGGGAGCCTTAAAATTTTATTTTAATTCACAGGTACTAGCTTGAACTCAGTTACAAATGGACAAAGGCAGATTAATAGAAGAAAAGGCATACAAAATTTATTAATGTGCATACATGTGCATAGGAGTCATACAAAACATGAAAACTCAAATACAGGTCCAGATGGTTGACACTTTTACGTCATTTTGAGGTTACAGAAAGAATAGGGGCCTGGAGGTTGACAAGACAGGTTATGAGAGGGAGAGAGAAAGGCATGAGGCAAAGGTGGTGTCCTTATACAGATGAAACCTCACAGGTTGCAGCTCTCAGAAAGAATAGGTGGTAGCCTGTGATTGAGTGCATCTTTCCAAGATCTGGATAAGGAGGAGGACCTCAGAGGAAGCCTGATATTTATTTCACTATTGTAGATTTTTCTCTCCAGATGCAAATCTCCTCCATCAAAGGCAGCTATTCAGGGCTATTCCTGTCTGCAGACCCTCTGAATAGGCATCTTGAAATATGTCAAAGAAGTGTATTCGGGGATAAAATAGTTTTGGTTTTCTTTAGTATGCCATTTGACACTATTTTTAGAAAGTTTCAGATATTAAAGTCTAAGTTGGTAGCTTTGGAGAGATTTAGATTAGAGGTTTTCAGATAAGAGATTAGCAAAGCCCTGGGTGGGGAGACATGGAACAAGCAGCCCATATCTTCTTGAATCAATTTCTTAGTCTTGAGAACAGGTCAGTCCAGTTAAACCATTGTCCCATTCCAGGAGGTGGCATTGCAGATGAGTTCTCAAAGATAGTATTCTATATAGGATGCAGAACTTTTATCTGAGTAATGCAAGTTCTTTTAAATTATCAGGCCCAGAAAAACATTAAAATGAGACAACAATCACATCCTACTCCCCACTTTGAGCTGTGTATTCATATCTTGAAACTACTTGCTATTGCCACAAGTAGCTATAAATTAACCTAACAATGCTGCTCCAGCCACTATAAGCCACATCTATAGTTTAATGATATATAGCCAATCACTAATCAATGTTATTTCTGTAAACTAATGAGAATTCCTTACAAACAACATTAATTCCTTACAAACAACATTAGTCCACTACTGGTCTGCCTTTTTTGCGTTTAAGAAATTGCTTGTAACAAAGGCCACATGGAGCTCATATCCACGGTTGCTTGGGTCTGAGTCTTCCAGGCAGCTGTCCTCACTTTAGCTCAAGTGCACCCTTTATATTTTGTTCTTCAGCCTCTTTGTTTTAGGTTAATAAGGCAAAAAGATCTTTAATTAAAGACATTTGGGAAACAGAAAAAAATGGTTAATATCTAGAGTAGTCTATAAACTAGTGTTTATTGTATCTAAAGTATCTTTAGTTAGACTGGGCAGGGGGTGGCAATCTGACAGATTTCCTGGATTATAGTTCAAATCAGGTGTTCCAGTGAACTTTCCAAGTAATCCATACATCAACAGGCATGAAAGCTGTTTATATATAAATTGCTATAGTGGTTACTCCTGACGTTTATATCAAGTTGCCCAGCTTCAGTTTGTAGGACTTTAAGAAAAGCACAGTTTTAATTTCTAGTGATTTTAAGTCAGAAAGGTGGGAGAAAAATTAGAAATTTTAGTCTGGAGAGTCACAGCTGAATATTGGAGGGAATGAAAAATTTAAGATTTAGTCCAGAGTGTAGGTAGATGATAAAATCTCAAAAAAAAAAAAAAAACCCACAAAAAAACCCAATGAGCTGGAATATAATAATGAGTGTACTATAGGTTTTATTCTGAAACATATTTTTGTCTCTCCAGTTCTTCATTACTATCAAAGATAAATCATAGTAAGACCAATTTATTTGCAAAATAAACTTAGTCATTGGCCTGGTTACTTACATAAGTTTAGCAAGAATAATGATTTATCATATAGGCTCTTTTTAAGTTGGCTTTAGTGGAACTTTTCACAACAAATCTCAGATTAGACCTTTAAAATCTTCTTGATAGACTTATAAGATCTTCTTTATAGACTTTAAAAATCTTTTTGAGGCTTAGGAGACAAACCAAAGACTAGGCCTGTAACACTTGCATAAATTGGGTAAATTCCTCTCTTTCCAAGTGTTACAGTGGGTGGTCCCGAGGACAAACCAAGCAGCACACCGGAGAATCAAAGTGTATTCTATTAGCCCATGGGCTCAGAGGGGCCTCACCACTAAATTCTGAGCCCCATCTACCAGATTTGTCCCACTTTTATTAGGTTGAGGTGGTCTGAGGGGTGGGGTACCAGGTGTAGGTTAGTTGATGAGCCAGGCAATAGATTTAGTGTTATGCTGATGCCAGGCAATAGACTCATTGATGGGCCAGGTAACAGGTTAGTATTATGCTGACGTGGGTCTTCCATGAGGGGTGGGGGGTCTTGGGTGCCTGATGTGCCAAGTAACAGATGGGGACTTCCCTTACCACAAGGTCCCCAAAATACATTGAGGTTTCTGGGCCTGTCAGAAAGTAGCATTCTTGGCTGGGTGTGGTGGCTCATGCCTGTAATCCTAGCACTCTGGGAGGCCAATGCAGAAGGAGCTCATGAACTGAGGAGTTTGAGACCAGCCTGAGCAAGAGTGAGATCCTGTCTCTTTTAAAAATAGAAAAATTATCCTGGCATGGTGGTGCACCTGTAGTCCCAGCTACTCGGGAGGCTGAGGCAGGAGGATCACTTGAGCCCAGGAGTTTGAGGTTGCTGTGAGCTAGGCTGACTCCACAGCACTCTACTCAGGGCAACAGAGTGAGACTCTGTCTCAAAAATAAATAAATAAATAAATAAATAAATAAATAAAAAGTGGCATTCTTTATTTACCATAAAGTCAGGAGGAGCCTTGTAAAGGAACTATGAATTGTAGAAAAGGTACCAGGCCAGTATTTTCCCAAGTCTAATGGCTTTATAAAGTCAAACTCAATTCCTCCAAGTAGTCTGGTCAAATTTTAAATTATGATATTCCAGGCTAAGCTTTGGTAAAATAACTGGTATCTCTGTGCCCTGTTACAAAAGAAAACAGATTCTTATGAACTTATGCAAATAACTGTATTGCCATAAAATAAGAATATTCACAAATAGTTTCTAAATTTTGGTGAGATCAAGTAGAGATAAAGGTAAATAATTCAATTTTCTTCGCAAAAGTATATGCTAGCCAATTGCTGTAAGCTATAAATAGCTTAAAAGAAAAAGGTTTTATTGACTCTGGAAAATGAAAAAAAACAGCAATGTTTCAGAGCAAAAAAAGTAAAAAAAAATAATTTTGTCCTTCATCACTTCAGTCCCTTATAATTAATTCTTGCTTTGCTTGATGTTAGGTTAGCAATTCTACGAGTTCGTTTTTTTTTACATTGGAATTTTTGAAATTCTTATCCAGTCCAGTTGAATAATCTGAAAGTCATCAGCAGAGGTCTTTTCATTCTTTCCATGAACCTCCTGGAAGACATAACACTTCAGGACTATACTTGGTTGCAAAGATACTTTAGAAGTATCAGAATAAAGCAATTAGCTGAGCACAAGACTTAAAATGGCCATGGTTAAAGACACATTGACAAGGAAATTTGTTTATATTTTTGTGGCCTACACCAATTTAACATAATAGCCATAATTATGACTGATAACATATACCGAGGTATATCAGAATTTTAGGAATTACATACCATTTTGGAACACATATCAATTACACATTTATAAAAATGTAACTCAAAGAAGGGTAAACATTATGTCTTATTTGATAATGCTTCCTGCATAATTTAACATATGAAATAAACCTGTTTACTACTCTAAAGTTGAACCAAAATCTTTTACTATTCCTTATTAATACTATATGAAAATCTTGTTCAAAAGAGAAAACCAAATTCTAGTTTTGCATTAGTGTCTTTTTTATATTAAGACTCCATTTAAAAATATTTAGGATAAATTTATTTAATTTTAGTCAGTTTAACTCTACAAGATTTTAAAACTTTTTTCCCCAACTTTTTAATATCCATTTAATTTCATCTATATCATTTTTCCTTCATTGTGAAACAACCTTTAAATAACTTCTAAACTAGAAAAAAAAATTTTTTCTCAACAAACACAAATCCTCATGCCTTGTAGCTTTCCTCACCAAAAACATAACTTGCTTTTCTTGTATACTTAGCATATGGAGTTATTTCTCTTATTTAGGCAGTTTTAATAATATATATTAACTTGGATTTTAACTCTTAGTAATCCTAATTTCTAGTGAAAACCTAGGAAGTAATTTTTAACTGTTTTCTTATAGAGGAAAACCATTTTATAATTTTTTGAAATGTTTCCTCAATTTTTTGTTTATTAACAGATCTAAATATATTTAGCTCTTCTATACCATATAAAAATAAGATGTCAGCTGAGTGTGGTGGCTCGTGCCTGTAATCCCAGCTATTTGGGAGGCTGGGGTGGAAGAATCACTTGAGCCCAGGAGTTCAAGGCTACAGTGAGCTATCATCGCACCAGTGTACTCCAGCCTGGGTGACAGAGTGAGACCCTGTCTCAAAAAATAATTAAAGATGTCAAAGTATATAATCTTAAACTTATGTTTAATAATCAATGTTTTAGTATTTTAACTTACTTAGAAATGACTCAGATGTTTTATGATTATCTATTATTTAATTTAACATAACACAACTTGAAGATTTTAAATTTCTAAAAAGAATTTTGAAACTGGGACAGAGGTACCATCCCTAATGTCTCCCACAGTTATCCTGGGTCCTGAGTACCCCTGTAGTATTGAGGATGGCTGTGAAAGGCATGAACCATCTGAGTCTTGAATTTATACATCAGGTATAGAGCCCAGGACAGAGGACAGACCTAGACCTTTGAAGACAATGCCTGGAGGATCCAACCCTTCCCAGCATGGCCAGGAGGCACAGCTGGGTCACGTATGATGGGATCACACTGGGCTTGGCCCTTCCCTACAGCTGGTAGGCTCTGAGGACATGTATATTTCCCTGGGCCTCACCATGACCACATGCCTAGACCTCAGAATCCAGAAGCTCAAAACCAAAATATAAGCCCACAGTAAGATATGTACAAGGTTCTGGGGGAGTCCAGCAAGTACCCCTTACAGCTTTAGTTTTCAGATAAATCAAGCAAGTATAAAAAATATTACAGAGGCAGCAGTTTTATGACTTTAAACCATGTAGTAAAGACATTATACACGTGTTTAGCAAGTAGACCCAGGCAAAATTTTCTGAATTATATTTAATATTGAACATTCTGAAGACATTCCTATTTTATCAATAATTTTAAAACTAGCTTCATTTACCAAAGATTGTCTCAGAACACTTAGAAATATCATGTATACATAACACATACAGACATATGGACATACAGACACAGACAGAAATAGATCTTAGAGCATTCACCAAGATTCTTCATTTGCCAGCTCCCAAATAGTTTTTCTTCCCCCACTAAGACCATCAAACTTCCATTACCTGTTTCATTGCCCTAAGTAATTGTTAGCTAGGCAACCTTAAATTTGCCCTTCTCAAGGATGACTTTTAGGTGAAACAAGGTAGAAAATTTATTTATCCAACACACAGATCTTATATCTAAACATCATTATTTTCCAAGAAAAAAAAAGGACACAGGTAAAGGCTCATTTAAGGCAAGGTAACCAAGAAAAGTACCTTAAACAAAGGTAATATTGTTATATAAATTTTTAAGTCAATGCCTTTCCCATTATAAAAGTTTCCAGTGGTTTTGGTGCAGAGAGGAAGATGAACTTACAAATGGAGATTTTCTTTATTGATGTAAATTTCTCTTACAAAGAGTTTTAAACTAGCCAGCTAAATGCCAGAAAGTTGTACTTGTGAGGCCAATTTAGTTGGACATGTAGCCTTTTAATTTAGCTTTCATTTATTAACTATATTACTGAGGTCAGGGCAGAGCCTATTAACAAATACAGCTGAACCCACTCACTACTCTTGGGGCTTAGTGAGGAAGAGGAAGACAGGGGACCTAAAAAGGGATTAGTAGTGCTTTGACTGTGTTCCTCAAAGGGATCTCAGAGCCACCAGAAATCTCTTTTATATTCCTTTATGTGGTGACCAGAACCCTCACATAGTTTTTCATCCACTAACCACCAAATGGAGGAAGTAGGGACGTGAAGGGGAAGATATTAATGATTGAAGGAAACTGGATGGCAAAAAGAGGGACAGAGAAAAGTGGAAGAATGAGTCCTAGAGGAGCCAGTCCAGAAAAGCCTTAAGCTTTCCAGAAAGGCCAATGAAATTTTATTTTTTTATTATTTATTTTTTCAGCAAAATTATGCCAACAAGAAGGAAACAAGCAGAGGGATTGAACACACAATTAAAAAGGAGTTTCAGTTGACTAAAGACAAAATTCCCATGGGAGAAGTAAGGTTGAAAAAACAGAAATTTTAAAGACTATATATGTATATAGTCTATAAGTCTGTAAGTCCATAAAGACTATAAAATTAAAGACTAATTTTACAGACTATATATATATAGAGTCTGAATATCAGCTTTTAATCAAATTGACTTGTGACCAAGAGCTCTTAAAATCTTTTCAAATCTCTCATTATCAGATTTTAGCTGGGACAAGCAGCTAACATTCTTGGCTTTTGAAGTTTTTATTCTTCTGTTTTTAAACTAAATTTATCTATCAAGTGACTCAGAACCAAAACCAATAAGCCTTTTATGACTTAGCCAAGGACGCATGAGGCATCTCCAAAGAGGTTAAAAAAAAAAGCAGTCCTCAAGATCCAGAACCACTCCAAAGGCAGCTATAAGAAAAAAAAAAAAGATTTAGATAGAAACAAGAAAACAATAGCTGTCCATGGAAGGGAAATGGATCAATAACAAGTGGATATTCTCAAAAGTCAAGAGTCACACAAATATAAATTCAAGACAAATAATTCAAACTAATTCTTATACAAATTTCTTCTTTCTCCTGAGTTAAAGGATTTACATCTTCTACGGACTGGTTCTTTGGCTGACTGGAAATCAAATCCTGGGGTCATAGCGGTGAGAGCATCATCTTTGACACTAGATTACAGGCCGTGGTACATTTTTGTAAATCCTGCAAGAGATTCAAAGCAGACAGTTTCAGTGCACAAAGGACTTTAACTTTGTTTTAAATCTGATTTCTGCCTTTTTTGATCTTGCCAAAGGGGTTTGTTTAAGGCTATTCCTTTTTGTATTTTTTCATAGGTACAAATACGATACCTGTTTAAGACAAGAGCACTCCAATAAGTTTTCTTTTAAATATAGCTAATTTATTTATGCCATAAGCAACTCAAGCCAATAAGCCTTTTCCATGGGAAGTCCCAGAGGTAATTTCCTGGGTTTAGAGTACCGTAGCTGTAAGTGGTGTTTTAAAAATAAGCACAGAAGATGGAGCTCCTCATGATCCCAAAGAAAAAATCACTCCAGTAAATAGGTTAAGATAGCATAAGACTCTTGTTGTCCCAGATAGTTAAGGATGGTGTTTCTAGTATTCCACAAATTTGTGGGGAGCCACCAATCATAGACCAAATAATCCCTGACATCAGGTAGGCCCTCCTGGGATTGGACTTTCCCAGGACTAACCAGGCAATAAGGGTCAAGACAAAAGCCGTTTATGAATGGGACTTCTGAATAAGAAAAACTTTTCTGAGAGATTGGTACATTCATAAAAACAGTGTGATGCTTAATATTTTATGTGTCTGAGGATTCCCAGTCCCTTTAGACTGGCCACCAGATGTTACCTGAAAATCACACCCTCCCACCCCATGGAAGAGACCAACAGAGGGTGCTCTCACTTGATCACAGGTCAAAATCTCCAGGACATAAAACAAGATGAGAGGAACTCTTTATAACAAGTAATACAGAAAGACAGAGACAAAGGAAAAAATAAAGACTATTTCTGAGAGGAAAAGGATCAGACAGTATGAATATTGACACCAAAAAATACACCAGAGTTGCTAGACCTAAGACTAGTCTGTATAAATGCTTTTCCCCCATCAATCTTAAGATTGGAAAAGGAAAAAAGGATAAGCAATGATTTTTGCCATCCACTAGACCAGATTCCACAGACAGACACCCAGGAATCTGACTAGTGAGAGATTCTTATCCTTATGTTGCCTTGTCAGGTCTTATATTCCCTTAACTGTGGCTTCCAGAAAAGCATAATAGTTTTGGTTATATTGCTCACAGTGCCAAAATTGAAGCAGCTAAGGGAAAACTTCCCCTTTGCCCTCTGAACATTTTCTAAAAGTCAACTGAAAAAAGGCAGCTTAATAGAAGAAAGGGCTTACAAAATTTATTAGGGCCACACGTGCACAGGAGTGACGCAAAATACGAAAGCTCAAAGGAAGAGCTATTTGGTTGACACTTCTATATCATCTTGAGGCTACAGAAAGAATAGGGACTTGGAGGTTGGCAAGGCAGGGTATGGGAGGGAGAGAGAAAAAAAGGAATAAAGGAATGAGGCAAAGGTGGTCTTGTTATGTAGATGAAATCTCACAGGCAATAGCTCTCAGAAAGAATAGGTGGTAGCCTGGGGTTGATCGTATCTTTCCAAGATCTGGATAAGGTGGAGGTGGGGGGGCTCAGAAAAAGTCTAGATATTTATTTCACTTACGTAGACTTTTCTCTACAGATATAAATATCCTCCACAAAAGGCAAATTTTCAGAGCTATTCCTGTCTGTAGGCTGTCTGAAGAACCCTCTTGAAATATTTCAAAGAAGTATATGTTGGGGTGAACTATGTTTGGTTTCCTTTAAAGAAGTTGTAATTTACATTTCTCTTGTTATAAGTGAGGCTGAATGTCTTCTCACTTATTTAAATATTATTTTATGTGAACTACCTGTTTATATTTGTTGCTAATTGTTATTAGATTATTAATTTTTTATTTTATTGATTTGAGGAAGCTCTTTCTTCATTAGACTAATATTGATATATTATTAGCCTTTTGTCTATGATACAAGTTGCAAGAATTTTTCCCCTACTTGTCCTTTGTTTAATGGTTCTTTTCTATTTCAAATTTTTAAAATGTAGTCTAATTTATAAATAATTATTTTCAATTGGCAATTAATTTTTACAATGATTTAATGATTTGATCTATTTGAAATTTATCCTTCTGTATTTGTGTTGTACATATTTAACTTTTTAAAACTTTCAAGATGGCATCTAGTTGTTCCAAGAGAATTTTTCAAATACATCATAGTTTGTTCAATTAAGTTGAAATGTCACAATTTTTCCTGTGTATTCCACTATAAGGAATTTCTATTCTATTCTGTCGATCTGCCTATAACATGCCAATACTGACGCAACAAAAAGATGGAATTCATGAGAATTAACTTAAAAAGAAATATGCAGGAATCATATAACATAGATTTCAAAATACTCTTAAGGAAATGACATGAATGCTATGTTCTTGGATAAGGACAGTCAACATGATCAAGATGTCAGTTCTTCTTAAAACAATTAGTAAATTTAACATAATAAAAATACTAACAGATTTTTTGGAATATCCAGAGAAGCTGAGTCTAAAGTTTACACTGAAAAATAAGTGAGTGAAAGCAGTCAGGAAAAATTTGATAACAAAGTGTGATGAGAAGGGACTTACACTATCAGATACTCAAATATATCACAAACCCACAATACATAAAAAGTGTTATATTGGTTAATGTGTATACCTTGATATGTATTTCAATCAGTATGTCACCAGAAATTGATTTTTAAGTATTTTATTTTTTATTGTGGATTAACTATGCTCTTTTTTCAATGATTTTCACATCCAGGGCATAGAAGAAAGATAGTTTCAGATAGGGTAGGAGGCTGAGCTGAGAGTATAAAAGCCTTCTATAGGACTCAGAACCTAGCTAATTAGAAGTCTTGTCATCTTATGGAATATTGCTTTTCGAGTAAATCTTTACTACATGATGCTTTGATTAAAATTAAGCCATGATTTTCTTCTAAAAGACATTTAAATGACCTAGATTATTTTAACTGACTTTTCTAGAAGTATCTTTAAATTTTTAAAAAACCTGCACTGTTTGCCTCTTTTTAAAAAAATCTTTTTCTGTTTCCTTTTATACAGGTATTATCCAGTGAAATATTGGCCATAACAAAGAGAATTCTGAATGTCCTATTCCTACAATTTCTGTCTTTCAACAATATGTACTCCAAGAGTACTTTTACTGTCATATCCTCAGGAAAGGGTTGATATATAGAACCAAAACAAACACATTAACAAAAAGGAATGAATGACATGATTTGAAAGCAGGTCGAAATTAGCCTTAAATAAATCTGTACTGGATTTCTTTTTTAATTTACAAAAATAATACATTGCCATTCAACAAATTTAAGCAATGAATGTCTGTGCAGAAGTAATCAACTCTAGTACTCCCTTAAACCCTGTGTTAACTGTTTGGTATGTATAATTCCTGATAGAATTTTTTTATACATATATAAAACAATTTTTTAAACAAAGTATACCTATTGTTCTGTAGTTTTCTGTGTTCACTTAATATTTTGTGAACAGCTATTGCAGGTCTATTTAATAAATACTGTCAAGTATTTTCTTATTTAATATTTTAATCAACTTAAAATAATTTGGGGGTTTTTTATGCTAATTTTGTAATCCACAGATGACTTTTTTAAGAAGATGAACACCAATCAAAATGTTTTCCCTGGACACCAGAATGTAAGTTCCGGTGAAGCTAAGATCTTTATCTCTCTGGATCAGATCAGTTTATTTAATGAATAAACTTCAGCTAGTCAGTGTCAGGACAACTGGAGAATGGGTGGGGAGATGAGGATAGGCTGTCAGGAGAAAGGTTTGCTCTTCACGTTATCCAATAAGAATCAACATGTTGGTTGAATTGTATCTGTGCTTAAATTTTTGTTTGATGGCTGATCATGTAGCAAAATGGTTCTTCTTGATCTTAACAATGTGATAAAATGGATATGCAGCTCATTTACCTTTCTAATGTCCTAAGATTACCCCTAGAAGATTAGTTAGTTAAAAAAAAACTGGAGAACACTATATAATTAATTAAATTCTATTGTGTGATTTACTGATATTCTCTTCCCTGATAAAAGGAATTGAAGGAAACCAGAATACCTCACCTCAAAATATACTAAAATATACTTCTTTGGCATATTTCAAGATGGCTATTGAGTGGGGCTGCAGACACAATAATAGCTCTGCAAAGCTTCTTTCAGGAGGTTATTTGCATCTGTAGAGAAAATCTACATTAGTGAAATAATCAACCAAGCTTCCTCTGAGGCCCCCATTGTCTGGATCTAGGAAAGATTAACTCACAGGAAAAGGATCTAAAGTCTGACAGTTTCCAAGGTCTGACAAAGGAACATTACCATAGGCTATCATCTATTTCTGAGGTCAGCTCTGCGATTACTTGAGATGTTTTCATCTGCACAACAAGACAGTCTTTGCTCTCTATGCTTTGAGCCCTCCACTCTCTCCCGTAACCTTTGAAGCCACGTACCTCCCCACTAAACTGCAAGCCCCTATCCTTTCTGTAATCTCAGGGTGATATAAAATAACAATCTGGCTAGTTGGTGTAAGGACCAGGACCTAGCACCCTGTCTTAGGATCATGACCTGGGGGACATGTATATAAATCTCAGCATTAGGTTGTGAGAGAAGGATGGAGGAAATATCAAAAAATGAAGACCCTTATTCTTAGTGCAGTAGTATCCCTTAGAATGCTAGAAACCTTTACAGCCACTCAGTAATTATCATGTTCAACCTCCAAGTGAGAGGCATCTGGGTATTCATTTTGTGAATCAGGAGAGAAAGATTCTTGGTCTTATTTTGTGCTACTGCAATGATGGCCCTTAAGTGCACTCTTCCTTGGCCTTTGGCTCTATCTGGAGACAAAAGTCACCAGGTCATGTTGTTTTCAGATGATCTAGGACATCTAAAATTTTGAAGTTGTTATGCAAAAGAGGAGAACAAAGACTTCCTTGCTTCAGGGGAATTAGTTATAAAGATTCAGTCAAGCTTTGAACTTGTTTGTATGCAATTCTACACTTTTTAAGATGCAAATCATTTTGTCAGATAAGCCAAAGGAGATCTGTTGAAAAATACTGTGGACTTTGGCAGTTTAATAAAAGGCCTGTTTTTAAGGCATTGCCTTATGTGTGTGGGTCATGTCAGGTGATCTCCTTTTGATGTTACTTAGATTTAATGAAGGGGCAATAACTTCTGGAAAATGGTGCTGCAATCTAATAAAGAAAAGACAGTAAGGGTGGAAGAGGATGGGTTCTATCCTAATTTCTGTAGCTAAGAATCTTTGTAAACCCAAACAGATTACTTAAACACCAGAAACCTTGGTTTCTCCATGTACAAAAAGAATAAATGCTAATATCTTCTTTTTTTATTTCAGCATATTACAGGTGTACAAATGTCTAGGTTACGTACATTGCCTTTGCCCTGCCCGAGTCAGAGCTTCAAGTGTGTCCATCCCCCAGACGGTGCACACCGCACCCATTAGGTGTGAATATACCCACCCTCCCCCTCCCATCTGCCCGACACCCGATGAATGTTACTATTATATGTGCACTTAAGTGTTGATCAGTTAATACCAATTTGATGGTGAGTACATGTGGTGCTTGTTTTTCCATTCTTGTGTTAGTTCACTTAGTAGAATGGGCTCTGTTAGGTTGGGAGCCGAGAGGGAGACACGAAGCCTTATGTGTAGCAAAATGCTGTTTTATTTTGAGCATTTGGGTGAAGATGGGTGGAGGTGAAAAAGCGTTCACCGCAAGGGAAGGGAAAGCCCCAGGTTTTATAGATGGTTTTTCCGGGGGGAGTTAGCTACACCTGCAGAGATAGGAGAGGGGGGTAGTTTCATCCTTATCAGAGGGGATAGGAATGCAGCTACCTATGGTCAAAGTTAGATTTACAACCTTGGACTCTCCAGACTCCTGAGGCTTTTGTTTCACAGGCTTTATGATATTTTTCAGGTTCCCACTCTAAGTAAACCTAACAGGCTCCAGTTCTGTCCAGGATAATACAAGAGGTGCTAGATCACCATTGTTTTTTGTGGCTGAGTAGAACTCCATGGTATACATATACCACATTTTATTAATCCACTCATGGATTGATAGGCACTTGGGTTGTTTCCACGTCTTTGCAATTGTGAATTGTGCTACTATAAACATTCGAGTGCAGATGTCTTTTTTATAGAATGTCTTTTGTTCTCTTGGGTAGATGCCCAGTGTGAACCAAAATAAAATTTTAAGGCTCACCCGCCCCCCCACCAGCTGACTGAATGGACCCCCTCGTGGCCAAAGGAATATCCTAAAACTAAATTGTCTGCCAGGAGGAGGGAAGTCAGACATGCCTCATCATGCTCCACTCCCTTCTTGGAGATGTCCTTTTGTGACCCATTAACAGGCCTAAGGGTATACAAGACAAACCTGCAGGTCCTCAATTTGCACAACAAATCTATGTCCCAAGGCTTATCTCTAACAGCTCCTTATGTGGAAACATTCCAAGCCTTTAGACAAAGCTTCATGTCTTTAACCAATTACAAGCCAAAGAATCTTTAAACCCACCTATAACCTGTAAGCCCCCACTTCGAGATGGCCTGCCTTTTCAGGCTAAACCAAAGTATGCCTCCCACGTATTGATTTATGACTTTACCTGTAATCCCTTTCTCCCTGAAATGTATAAAACCAACCTGTAACCCAACCACATCAAAGCCACTTTCTCAAGGCTTCTTGGGAGTGGCTCCGGGTCATGGTTCTCAAATTTGGCTCAGAATAAACTTCTTTCAAATATGTCAGAGTTTGGATTTTTCTGTCCACACCAGTAACGGTGTGGTAGTTCTACTTGTAGCTCTTTGAGGTATCTCCATATTACTTTCCATACAGGTTGTGCTAGTTTGCAGTGCCACTAGCAGTGTATGAGTGTTCAATTCTTGACAGAGCTGTAGAAACCATCAACTGAGATAATGTGTGGAAAATTAGATCAGTGCCTAGAACACAGGAATCGGTCAGCAAGGTTAACTGGTATTATTATTGGTAAGAATAAAACAACATTCTGGGATTGAAAGAATTTATATTGGTATGTTTAACTGTAAATTCCTTACGCTTCTCTATTGGAGAGATGTCTAGCCAACCTGTGGGCTCAAACTTTCTGCTCTTGTTTGGCCAGCACTATAGTTTGCTTTTAAAACTCTTATTTTGGCTGGAACTTGAATGTCAGAAAACTTAGTGGAGACAAATATAGAAGAGAGAATACTGTTTAACAATTATACTTTTCTTGCAATCTATCTTTGAATCTATTTGGCTGATCTGTCCAGAGTGGTGCTAAAGACATCTTTTGCCCTCTCAATGGCCTGAAAAGAGCTGTCAAAAATTGATTTTCCATTCCACTTTAACAAGCCCATTCTGAGACATTATAGTTTCCATAGTTAAGTACTTCTGAAACACATATTCCTTAATTGACAGATTATTTCAGCTCCTTCAGAGCCATTGTCATCTATTATGCTGAGAAATCTTAGTATTCAACTATCATTAAATTAATATGTATATATGTAGTAGAAACTGATATGAAGAAAAGTTACTGCACTGAGGCTTATGATAGAAAAGCAAACATTTCAAATCTGTCAAAGTGTGACTGTGTGGTTAGAAGGCATGGCATTTTTAATGTATAATTTAATAGTCATAAGTTTGCATCTCTCTAAAATAATATGAATTGTTGGTCTTGTTATTGTCCTTCAAACATGTATTAGTCTCTCATTACTATAGTTTTGTAAGAGATGAATGAACTTAACCTCAAGCTCATTCTCTCTAGTCTTTCTGGTTAAGTCTATACACTGACCTGAAATAAAATATCAAAGAAATAAACAAACCAATATAACCAAGTACAATAGAAATGAGATTGCTTCTGTCCCTTCTAACATCCATTCTCTAGGCAAAAGCCAGAGTGATCTTTTCAAACTATAAATGAAATCATGTTATTTCCTTGCTAAGAAAGGCTTTATTGCCTTTCCAATGAATCTACAGAAAGAATCCAAATTCCTTCCTTGACAGGTCTTACATTATCTGGGTCCTGCCTCCCTCTCTGTCCTCATCTTTTTCTATCTTCCCTCCATAATCGTCTTGTTATTCCGTGAAAGGCACAGTTTGGTTCAACTTTAAGGACTTTGCTCTTGCTGTCCCCTGTCCCTGATGATTTGTATTACATGGTTTTCAGGTCTCAGCTCAAAGGCCTCTTCCTCAGTGAAGCCTTCCTTGACTACCCACTCTAAATTACCACCCTCACCTTCCAAACACTCTCTATCATTTTGAGATTTAAAAAATTATTATTTAATACAGTACTCATCACCACCCCAAATTATCTTCATCTCTATTTTCTCATTTGCTATTTGTCTTTTCCCACTAGCATGAAAGCAGGACCTTATTAATCTTATTCTTTGATATATCCCCAGTGCCTGAATCTGTGCCAAGCACATAGTACGCACTCAATAAATATTTGGAAGAATCATATGGCGATCCCTCAGAGAGGTGGTATGTAACTATTAGGTGCCTGGTAAAGTGTGCTATTACCTAGAGGAGGTTCTCATCTAAGCTCTGCATTTATTATACTTAGCTGATAGATCTTAGACAAGGTATCCATATGGTCTTTAAAACTAGAACCAAGAAATTAATAAGGGATACTCTCTATTTTTAATATTTCAAAAAGGCTGATGAAAATCTTACATTTTATCCATATTATATTTGTAGAGAGCAAATACAATATCATTTGTTTGGTTTTGTCTAGATTTCTATTAGTTCAGAATAAATAATATTTTTGTGCCTCTTATTTATAAAAAAAAGTGAACAATTCAAGGATAATTTAACTTTCTAGTAAAAAACTTTTGAGTGGGAAAATAAAAGAATGTCTTATGGAGGCTGAAAAGACATTGGAGGAAATAAGCTCTACGTGTCTTATCAGCTTCAAAATTCTGTGAGTCTTAGGGAATAATTCAGAATTTATAATTGTAAGTGAAATAGTTCTTTCTAGCCAGTTGCATCATAAAAAGGGATTTAACAAAGAATGGCAGGTACATCACAGAATCTCCAAGGCAGCAAGTAGCAATCCCTAAACATACCTTGGGATTGCAAAATAATAATACTCTAAGTCCATCATTGTAAGATTGAATTGTCACATAGCATTGATTGGTTAAAGCATATAGATTATTTACCTTGATAAGTAATACCAAATTTATACTCACAATTCATATGACCATAGCAAAAGGGAAAGCAAGCCTTTTCCCTTAAATTTTTGCCCAGTGGCAAGGCTTTGGGACATCCTTGGCCATCTGTTAGTTCAAGGCCATGTGGAGACATCTTTCATATTTTTCTGCATGGCCACTACAGAATTATTTTTTCTCCTAGAGATGTTGCCAGTCTAGGAATCCAAACAGACTTTTAGGGTATAAATCTCTCTGCCCTTTGATCCTCCAACTTTTTGTGAGGTCTTTCTAACTCCTCAAAATACCAATCCAAAAAGCAAGGCCCAGGCCGGGCACAGTGGCTCACGCCTGTAATCCTAGCACTCTGGAAGGCCAAGGCGGGAGGATCGCTTGAGGCCAGGAGTTTGAGACCAACCTGAGCAAGAGTGAGACCCTGTCTCTACTAAAAAAAAAAAATAGAAAGAAATTAGCTGGACAACTAATGTGTGTGTGTGTGTGTGTGTGTGTATATATATATATACATATATATATATATATATATAATTAGCCAGGCATGCGGGCATGGTGGTACATGCCTGTAGTCCCAGCTACTCGGGAGGCTGAGGCAGAAGGATTGCTTAAGCCCAGGAGTTTGAGGTTGCTGTGAGCTAGGCTGATGCCGTGACACTCTAGCCCAGGCAACAGCGTGAGACTCTGACTCAAAAAAAAAAGTAAGGCTCAGAATTATTTCTCTCTCTGGGTATCACAATCACAAGCCTCTGGGCTCCTTCCCTCCCCTCTGTCGCTTTTTCTTCTCTCCCAATTCTAAAGAATATTTTTGTAATCTGAAATGCAGTGATTCCCTACTGTTACTCACATGATGATTCTTCGAAACATTTTCTATGCCCAAGTCCTCTGTAATTTTGCTAAAACAGACATCACAATATGGTGGCCAAATTGTAGCAAAATTTGACTATAGATTAGTTTGTTTGGCTGGGCAGTATTCTTAAAAGAAATTAAATTTGAAACTTTTAGATGGGCCAAATACTTTTTGACCAAGAAAACATTTCTCACAGAAACAAAGAAATAAAAATCTTAAATAAATGTTTAAAATATTTTTTCTCCACCTGTGTGTTTCTTTTACCAATTGGAAATTCTTGGAAACTTCTTCAATGATAAACACTGGGGTCTCCTCTCTTTTCCTCTTTATTCTGCTGCTAGGCCATCTTATCCATGCTCAAGGCTCTAATACCCATTTGTATAGTCTTTTATTTGACATTTCTACTTTCTTGTCTTGAAGATTCATTCCCAAACTAAACAATTGCAAAGCCAAATTCATGATCACTCCTCCCTGGTTTTTTGCCATTGCACCCTATTTCAATGAATGCTACCATAGTCCTGCTGGCAGTAAAAAATCAAACAAAATAAATAAAACAAACAAAAAATCCTGGAGTCACCCTTGATATCATTTTCTTTCTCATCCCCTATACCCTGCATATCCATCCTTACTATCATTAAGTCCTTTAGATGGCTGCCTCTAAAATATAATGAGTCTGCCTACTCGTCTCCATTTCTACCATAATCTCTCAAGTCCTAGCTACCATTATCTCTTAACAGTCTCCTAACTGATCTCCTTGCATCCATTTTTTCTTCAAATTAGTTATCTACCAAAGAGTCTGAGTGAGCTTTTAAAATGCAAATTTAATCATGTTAGCCAACTTCCCCAACTACCTCAAAGAGTAGAAAGGCTCTGTAATTCTAAGATGAAGACCACAATCTTCATAGGGTCTACACAGCTTTGCATGGCCTCACCTCTGGCTTTCCCTTCTAATCTTGTTCCACACTGCTCCTGGATTTTCCTGCTCTAACCACACTGGATTCCTTTCTTTCCATTAACTAGCTATATTCCCTCCTGCCTTAAGATATGAGCAACGATATCCACCCCTACCCCCAGGGTAGATAACTCCCGTTCTTCTTTCAGATTTCAGCTGAGGAATCACTTTCTTGGGGAAACTTTCTCCAACTCCCCTGAAGACCTCAGGTCCCCATGGTATATGTGTCATAATGTTATGTATTTTCTTTTTAAATCTAGAGTGGACATTTGTCCACTAGTCATTCTTGGAATTTCTGGGGTCAATGTATTTGGGAACAAACACAACTGATTCTTGGTAAGCATACAATTCAAGTGGTGGGGCAAAAAAGAGCACAGGAAATCAAAGAGGGGCTATGAGTCTCAAACATGCAGTATGCCATGGGCACCTGTCAGCATGTTGAACAGTGGGAATGGAGATCACTAACAAATAACCCTTGGTTGTGGATTTATATTGCCATAACAAATGATCACCAACTTAATGGTTTAAAATAACACATTTATTCTTTCACAGTTCTGGATGTCAGAAGTAAGAAATTTCACTGAGCTGAAATCAAGGTGGCATCAGGGCCAAATTCTCTCCCAAGGCTGTAGGGGAGATTCTGTTTGCTTGCATTTTTTTTTTCTGTAAATGCATTCTTCACATTTCTTGGTTACTGGTCCCTATCCCAATCTTCAAAGCCAGCAGTGTAGAATCCTGGTTCAGTCATCAAATTATCTTCTTTTCCTTTGGTAGTGTCTCTGTTTGCCTTCCTCTTATAGGACACATGTGTTTACATTGGGCCCACCTAGATAATCCATGATAATCTCTCTACCTAAAAATCCTTATCTTAATCACATCTGCAAATTACCTTTGTCATGTAAAGTAACATATATACATGTTTCAGGGATTAAGACATAGACATCTTGGGGGCCACTGTTTAGCCTATCACAGTCTCTCTTCTGTATTAGATTTTCAGCTCCAAGAAGGCAAGGTTTACATCTATTTTTGTTCACTGCTGTGCTTAGTGGATTCTTGACCTATAGTAGACACTTAGAAAATATTTTCTAATAAGTGAATGAACATGTTTTTGCATATCCTTTTGGTTATCAGCCATATGTGGCTCAGTTTAAATTTTTTTAATATGTATTGTGTTGGAATTAGAGTATAGCACTTTAAATCTCTCATTTATTAATTCTTAATTACTCAATATCAGCACTAATATTATTTAACAGGTATTCAATAAATGAAATACATGAATTTAGAGCTATGAAATAATTTGTTCCAAAGTTTATTTCACAGAGGAGGGAATAGAGATTTAGGGACTAGAAAACGACTACCTTACGAGTAGACTGTGAAAGAAAGTCCCAGTTAGGATATGGACTGAGATTATAACAGAGATAAAGGGCAAAAAATATTACAAGTTGTCTCTTTAAACTCCCCTCACCCTTTTTGGGAATTAAAACCTGCATTTCTGCCTGAGGCGAGTAATCAAAGGGGAAGAAAAATATTCTTTGCTGTTTGTTTTCTAGTATCTTAAACCATAGGAGAGGGCTCAACAGAATTGTCCGGAGGTCACAAGCTCATCTTCATTGTAGATAAGATCAACCAAACCCATCAATGACAGTTAAACAACAATAGTCCAAGGTCACAACATGTGACACTGGTTACATAGACCTGAGACCAACCTCTGAAAACCCCCCTTTAAAATGCCCCGTATTTCTGCTTAAAGGCAGGACAGTGGTCTTTCCAGACGCTTGTCTGCTGCCCTCCCCATTTTCCGGCAAACTAATAAACTTCTCTTTCCTTTTCCTAAAACCACTTGTCCTCATTCTTCATTCTCACTGATTCAGCCTCTGAAACAAGTACCGAACTTTTGGTAACAAGAGCATGCTTGTATTATTAATAGTTACCTCGGGCCACCATAACAAAATACTATAGACTGAGTGGCTTAAGCAACAGTAATTTATTTCTCACAGTTCTGGAGGCTGGAAATCCAAGATCAAGGTTTCAGCAGGGTTGGTTTCTGGAGAGGTCTCTCTTCCTGGCTTCCAAACGGCTGCCTTCTCACTATGTCCTTACCTGATCTTTCCTCTGTGTAAGCACAATGAGAAAGAGCTCTCTGGTGTATCTTCCTCTTCTTATAAGGACACCAATCCTATGAATAAAGGCCCAACACTTATGATCTCATTTAATTTTAATTACCTCTTTAAAGGTCCTGTCTCCAAATACAGTCACACCGGAGGAGGTTAGGGCTTCACCAGATGAATTCTGAGAGGGCATAATTCAGGCAGTAACAATGCTCATTGAACCAAATGAAATCATGTGGTATACTGACGTTGTTTCTATCATTTACCAGTTGTGAGACTAGGGGGAAGTTTTTATTTCCAAGTTTTAGTTATATCTTCTATAAAATGAATGTAATATTTACCTTTAATATTTGTACTAAGGATTAAATCACACAATGCATCTAAGACAACAAAAAATGTTAGTGACTCTTGTCATTTCTTTAAATAGTTCATGAAATATTTAGGCATCTGAATGCATTTTTTGTTTGTGACTTTCCTTTAAGAGCAATCACTAAACAGAGAAAAAAATTCTGTAAAAGAGACTACTCAAGAAGGATGCAATGCAAAGCTGATTATATATATTTTGGAATTCTTAAGAATAGATGGTTAGGACCTAAATGTTGACTGATTCTTAGTTGGAATGGCTAGAACAGCTAATTTATCCTGATAGCCCACATTTCCAAATAACTCAAAGCTAACAGACATAAAAGGTAAAGATTTAGTATCTTTCTTTTTACCTTTAAGTATTTGTCAAGAAAAGCATCTGGGGAATTTAGTCCCTACTTTTCTCCCCAATATAGAAAATCATAATTCTGTAATACTGAGTAAATGTCTCAGTGTAAAAATGAATCATAAAAATGATAGCTTAGATTTCTGTCAGAAGGCCCCTTAATCTTACTGAATACAACACAGAAAAAAGAGAAGATCATGAACCCTATATGACATACAAAATTGTCTCACTCATACGAAGTTAAAATAAGGAAACAAGGAAGTCTTGGGAACATTTACTGTAGTCAAAGAAAAAAATACAGAGCAGAATTTTTTTTTTTTTTTTTTTTTTTTTTTTTTTTGCAGAAAATTAGAGCCTCAAGCACTAGGAGGCCGGTACAACAATATTCACTGTAGCATTGTTTGTAAAAGAAAGAAAACCCTGGAAACAGTCCAACTGTCCATTAATAAATGAATGATTAAATAAGTCATAGTACATTTATGTTCTGGAATATGACATAGCAGTTAAAATAATGATGTAGGTCCTTATTTACATACATAGAAAGAATACAGATATGTTATTAAGTTGAAAAGCCAAACTGCTGTGTTAAAAATAAAACAGAACATTATTTATGTTTTATTTATATAGAGGAACACCTAAAAGTATACACACCATAATGATGGAATATTGGTTACCTCTTTTATTGTTTTAGGAGGAGGTAGTTCTGTGATTGAATACAGTGGACAAGAAGTATTTCAGTTTTATCCACTTTGTGAAATTTTTTTTAACCATAGAGCATGTTTTAATTAGTTATTAACTAATTACTATCATATTGTGATATTATTATATTGTGATGATTTGGCTGGAATAGAATTCTAGGTGGAAATCATTCCTTAATGGTACTTTAAAAAGATTGTTCCATTGTCTTCTGACATTCACTATGGGGGATTGTATTAGGGTAAAAGTAATTCTCATTTCTATGGAAATGACCTGTTTTTATCTCTCAGGAAGTCTTTAGAATTTCTTTATCCTCAGTATTTTTAAATTTCACAGTGTTTTAAAATTGCACACGGTGGACCTTTAAATTAGATTTTCCAATTAAAGAATCACTTCTCTCTTTAGATTTTGAAAATTTCTTATTTATTCACTAATTTTCTCTTTTCTGTTTCTTTGGTATATCTTTCTGAAACTTACGGATTAATTTTCTATATCTCTAATATTTTCTTTCATAATTTTATTCATTTAGCTTTTTTGGGTCAATAGTCCGGGAAATTTTCTGAACTTTATCTACCAACCTTTTATTTAACTTGATATTCCAGAAATCATATTTTTGATTTCAAAATGATCTCGAACCATTCCTTTACCATTGCATCCTATTCTTGTTTTATGTATACAATAATACCACAAAACTCTTTGTGCACTCTGCTTTTAAGTTTTAATCTGTTCCTAAAGCTCTCTCTCTCTCCAGAAGCTAGTTATCTGTTTATCCTAACCTTTTTCATTATTGTTGGGTTTCTTCCCAAATGTCTGAAGATCCTTGGTTTTTAGTTCAAATACAAGTACAAATATAAACACATTTATAGGAAGGCTGACTGTGAGTTAATTTTATTTATCAACCCAACTGAGCCATGGGGTGCCTGGATACTTAGTCAAACATTATTCTGAGTGTGTCTGTGAGGCTGGTCTTAGATGAAATTAACACATGAATTGGTAGACTGAGTAAAGCAGATTGCCAATCCTAATGTACTTTGGTGTCACCTAATCAACTGACGACCCGAATAGAACAAAAAGGCTGAGCAAGAGGGTACTCCTCCTTCCTGAATGCTTGAGTGGGAACATTGATTTCTAGTCTTCAGACTCAGACTGAAACATTGGCTCTTCTTGGGCCTTAAGCCTGATGGCTTTTGCACTAGAATTCACACTACTGACTCTTCTGGTTCAGGCCTTCAGACCCAGACTGGAATTATACCATCAGATGTCCTGAGTCTTCAGCTTGCCAACTCACCCTACAGATCCTGGAACTTGTCACCCTTCGTATTTACTAGAGCCAATTCCCTGTAATAGATTTCATTATATCTATATCTATATCTATATCTATATCTATATATACACACACACATATATATATACACATATATATACACATACATGCTCATCCTATTGGTTCTCTCTGGAGACCCCTGACTAATATACTGACCAAGAATATTTTGAAAATGACTGTCACCAACTTTACATTAAAGGGATCAGGGCGGTGCAGTCAGGGAGATGACTATCATGCTCAGACTCCCAAATTCCAGAATAAAGAGGCTGTCTTCTGGGACACCCTAATCCATCATAGATGCCCTAATTTACCCCAGATAATTTGATTTCTTTTATTTGAATAGCTCTTCTTTATCTGTTAAGAGATAGGGAATGTACAATACCATATTGTATGCTGTTTTGCCTGCATGTGTTGGAGAGGGACTGAGGAAGCCAATATTTCCATGTATAGATTTCACTGTCACCACTTCTCACTCTTGCACCTGTCATGCCTGCCAGCTAGCATGCTGAATTCTTTTCCAGGGCTCTTCCAAGTCAGTTACTCCTCTTCTTTTACTGCAAATCATCCTTGTGTATGTAGTCTAGGCTTTGGCTTTCTCATCTTTGCTTCATCTGTTATCATTTTTCTATTATCTTCCTGCATCCAGAATTGTTGAAATCCCTTATCTAATAATGACTTGCATTTTCATTTTTTCATTCTTAGGGGTTCACCCTTTTTTGAATAGTTTTGCTATTATTTTAATAGGGCTCTTGAGAGGCAAGAGAAAAATTAATGTGGTCATTTGCTGTCTTTAGCAAAAGAAGGGTTTTGGGGATACTTTGGGTTGTAGAAGAAAAAGAATGTTGAAAGGAAGAAGTTCTTTTGATTATTCCTTTTCTGTATGTAGTAATGCTATTTTTTGGATTAAAACTAGTGTGCATACTATATGACTTTTCATAGTCCTATAGTAGGGTATAGGGGTGTTTTTGTTTTTATGTGTGTGAATTTTTTACGTATGAATGTGATTGTTTCCTTGTGCAATATTGGAGGCTCATCAAGAACCATGGCTCTTCAAAGTGGAGAATTAGTCTGTAGCAAAAGCTCTAAAATATAAATGATACAAATGGTAGATGATAGATAGATAATTCTTGAGGTGAATCTAATCTCTGAGCTTGGGGATAGGGTGGAGGTGGAAGTTAATTTAAAGAAGGAAAGAAAAACAATGGTTTTGGTTGTACAGCAAAAATCTTATCCTAGCTTGGGCTACAGTTGTGGCAAGACCAAAAAGGGCTAAATACAAATGTCTACTTCACTATGTTGTCTATGAGGTATAAGCATAGATGTGATGAAACTCATAGGGAGAAAAGCAGTATCCTTTCTGATCCTATAATTAAGCACCTCTTCTTGGCAGGTTCAGGTTATCAAAACACCTCTTCTCCATCTTTATTGCTGGCCAGTGACAAACATGGTTTTCTGGTCTTCCTTCCCCTCTATTTGTATGCACTGGTCTTCTTGATCTTGGAATATCCTTCCGAAAATCCTCTGAAACCAGTAAAATTTATGTAAATACATGGCTCCTCCCTGTTTCGATAATTACTTGATCTTCAATTTCTACCATTCATCACAGCCTATGTGAGAAATGCCTAGTTTATAATTGAAACCACATTTCCAAACAAAATAGGGCCTTGATTTATGTGTAGAACCTACACTATGCTTCAAGGCTTCTCTGGCCCATTCTGGACAAAGAGAATGAATGTTTTACTCTCAGTGGTCACGGTCTGAGAAGTCAAAGTTAGACCTCCCTCCCACACTTCATAGATTGCTTGAATTTTAAACCTGAAAGGGTCCTTACTTATTTCACAGATGAATAAAATTAGACCCAGAGACATAGTAATTTGTACAAGGTCAAGCATTTAGTTTTTCAAAGACTTGGATCTAGATCCCTTGTTTTCTGCCTATTATATTCAGTTATTCTTCCACAATAATCAAAATAACATTAGCAGCCAAGCTTCAATAGCTACTAAGTGCCAAGTTTACATTTACCTTTATAATAGCTCTGAGGTAGGTATGAGTTTTATCATGCCCATTTGATGGATAAGAAAGATGAAGCAAAGAGAGGATAAATAACCTGTCTGACATCACACGGTTAGTAAATTGAAGACTCAGATTGAAAACCAAGCAGTCTGGCTCCAAAATTTATATGTTCTGCCATGGTGTGACTCTACATGACAAGGCCCTCATTTCAGTGGTTGTGTTTCTAAAATGAAACTCTTCTTACTAATTTCCAGTACGATAAATAGTATAAATAACACTCTAAGCATAGAAGTAATTCACCTTCTATATTTTGTCAAAGAAAAATTGGGCAGAAAACCCAACAAACTTGGATAAGAAAATGATAGAACAGAGAACTTAGGAAGATGTCTCATTTTAGCCCAGACATAAGCTGGAGAGGCACTGATACGTAGCTGGGACATTGCCATTAAAAAATGAAATAATGAAATATGGACAGCCAAGGCGGGAGGATCTTTTGAGCTCAGGAGTTCAAGACCAGCCTGAGCAAGAGCGAGACCCCATCTCTACTAAAAAATAGAAAGAAATTAGCCAGACCACTAAAAATATATAGAAAAAATTTGTTGGACAACTAAAAATACATAGAAAAAAATTAGCCGGGCATGATGGCGCATGCCTGTAGTCCCAGCTACTCGGGAGGCTGAGGCAGAAGGATTGCTTGAGCCCAGGAGTTTGAGGTTGCAGTGAGCTATGATGACACCACAGCACTCTAGCTTGGGGAACAGAGTGAAACTCTGTCTCAAAAAAATTAAAATACAAAAGTAAAAAAAATTAAAAAAAAAATAAAACATGGACAGCGTTACCCAGAATTGCAGAATCTTTTTGTATTCTCCTTTTCTCACTAGCAATTTTGCCAGTAGCCGTTAAAAAAGCAGGTCATGTCTCCTGCTGCACTTTTAGACTCTTTACATACTAATATAAACTGGAACTAAAAAACATTCATCACTGTAAAACCTTGCCTTGCAGACTCAGATGAAAAACTTGCCTCCAGATCTCCTTATAACCTTGAGCCCATGCAGAAACCTTGTGATTTTGAGCCCAAGCAGTTCCCCCTTGTAAGGGAAGTCAGCTCTCGGCACCTGAAACCTTTATAATCAATAGCTACATCAAGTATAGATGTATTTGCTATCTATTACCACATAAAAAAATCAGCCCAATACATAATGACTTAAACAACAATTTATTGTTTCTCATGATTTCATGGGTTGGTTGAGCAGTTCTTCTGTGAATTTTGCCTGAAATCACTCCTGCTGCTATATTCAGTGGAAGGGGAGGGGCCAGTGGAGTCTGCATTCTGCTGAAATAGCTGGGAGGGCAGGACCTTTTTCTCCACATGGTTTTTCATCTCAGACTTTTCACAACATGGTTGTCTCAGGTCTCCACGAGAGCAACAGAAGAAGCTATAAGACCTCTTAGGCCTTTACTCCAGAGTTTGTGCAGCATGACATTTATCACATTCAAGCAAATTATGAGGCCAATTCTCATTCAATGTTAGAGACGACTGCAAAAATCCGTGAATTCAAGGCGGTATGATTCACTGGGGCTTATTTTGTAGCAATCTGTCAGTCACTCAAGCCTTTTTAAGAAAGATCAGTCTTTCTCTTCTATGATTGCCTGGGGTAATAGCAGCTCAACCAAGAGGAGAATTAAACATTTATTAGGGAAGACCCCTTCCAGAAAAAGGCATCATTCCAAGGGAAATGTAAGACATATAGTCATTTATTGAGCCTTTCCTTATTTTAAATAATGTCCACGGCATCTAAATGACTTTTACATGATCACAGACATAAGAGGGTGGGAGAAGTATGGACTTCATCCCAGGATGCAGTGGAGTATTTCTGGCTCAAAGTTGGTTAGGGCTGAAAGAGGGAGGGAAGGAAGTTGTATAGAATGTAATGTTTCCACAGGGCTGTCATACTCTAAAGACATGGTTAACAAAATAAATATGCATATAGAGAAGAGGGAGGAGAGTACTGCAAGACTATCTTTTTTTTTTAACATCAGAATATTACAGGGGTACAAACGTTTTGGCTACATGAATTGCTTTTGCATAGTTTAAGTCAAAGTTATAAGTGTGCTCATTACCAGATAGCATGTATTATACCCATTAGGTGTAATTTCACCCATTTCCTTCTCCCCTACCCACCTGCTTGATTTCCATTGAGTTTTACTTTCACATGTACACATGATTGTTGATCAATTAGTTCCAATTTAATAGTGAGTAAAGTCATGTTTGTTTTTCCATTCTTATGATACTTCACTTAGAGGAATAGTCTCCAGTTCCATCCAGGTTGGTGCAAAAGGTATTAGGTGACCATTTTCTATGGCTGAGTAGTATTCCATGGTATACATATACCACAGTTTATTAATACACTCATAAATTGATGGGCATTTGGGTTGATTCCACACCATTGCAATTGTGAATTGTGCTGCAGTAAACATTCTAGTGCAAATGTCTTTTTGATAAAATGGCTTTTTTTTCCTTTGGGTGAATACCCAGTAGTGGCATTGCTGGATGAAATGGTAGGTCTACTTTTAATTCTTTAGGTATCTCCATACTACTTTCCACAAAGGTTGAACTAGTTTGCAGTCCCACCAAAAGCGTACAGGTGTTCCTTCTTCTCTGAATCCACACCAGCAACTGTCATTTGGGGACTTTCTGGTAAAAGTCTTTCTCACTAGAGTTAGGTGATATCTCATTGTGGTTTTGATTTACATTTCCCTCATCATTAAATATGAGCTTTTTTGTCATATGTTTATTGGATATTAGTCTATTTTCTTTTGAAAAGCTTCTGTTCATGACTTTTGTCCACTTTTTAATGGGATTGTTTGGTTTTTTTCTTGTTGATTTGCTTGAGTTCTTTGTACATTCTGATTATTAGCCCTTTATCAGATGTATAGCATGCAAATATTTTCTCCCATTCTGTAGATTGTCTATTCATTCTATTGACTGTTTCCTTGGCTGTGCAGAAGCTTTTTTTGATTTAATCAAGTCCCATTTATTACTTTTTGTTGCTGCTGTGATTGCCTTTGTGATCTTCTTCATAAATTCTTTGCCTAGGCAATATCTACAAGAGTTTTTCCAACATTTTCTTCCAGAATTCTTATAGTTTCATGCCTTAGATTTAAGTCTGTTAACCATCATGAATTAATTTTTGTGTGTGGTGAGAGGTGCGGATCCTGTTTCAATCTTCTATACATGGCTATCCAATTTTCCCAGCACCATTTATTGAATAGGGATTGTTTTCGCCACTGTATGTTGTTGTCTGCTTTGTCAAAGATCAGATGGCAATATGAGGATGATTTCATCTCTGGGTTCTCTGTTCTGATCCATTGGACTTTCTCTGCTTGTGTGTCAATACTGTGATGCCTTGGTTACTATAGCCTTGTAGTATAGTACAAGTCTTGAAGTCTGGTAAAGTAATGCTTCCCAATTTGTTCTTTTTGCTTAGGGTTGCTTTGGCTATTTGGGCTCTTTTCTGGTGCTATATGAAGCTCAGAATTATTTATTTCTAGATCTTCAAAAATGATGTTGGTATTTTAATGGAGATTACACTGAATATGTAAATCACTTTGAGTAGTATAGACATTTTAATAATGTGTATTCTGCCGATCCATGAGCATAAAATGTTTTACCATTTGGTTACATCCCCTGTGATTTCCTTCTTCAGTGACTCATATTTCTCCTTGTAGAGGTCTTTCATCTCCTTGGTTAAATATATTCCTAGGTATTTTATTTTCTTTGTTGCTATTGTGAAAGGTATTGAGTGTTTGATTTGATTCTTAGCTTGACTGTTGTTAGTGTATAGAAATGTTACTGATTTGTGTACATTGATTTTGTAGTTTGGGACTTCGCTCAATTTATTTATTGATTCCAGGAGTTTCTTGGCAGAATCTATGGAGATTTCTAGATATAAGATCAAATCTTCAGCAAAGAGTGATAGTTTGACCTCTTTTTTTCCCTATTTAGATACCCCTTTATTTCCTTCTTTTGCCTGACTGCTCTGGCTAGAACTTCCAGCACTATGTTGAATAGAAGTGGTGAGAGTGAGCAACTTTGTCTAGTTCCAGTTCTAAGTGGGAATTCTTTCAATTTTTCCCATTCAGTATAATATTGGCTGTGGTTTTGTCATAAATGGAATTTATAATTTTGTGATATGATTCATGTATGCCTATTTTCTTAAGGGCTCTTATCATAGAAAGGTGCTGAATTTTGTCAGATGCTTTTTTTGCATCTATTGAGATGATCATATAGCCTTTGTTTTTGCTTCTGTTTACGTGGCGAATCACAGTTATGGATTTACGTATGTTTAACCATTCTTGCATCTCTAGAATGAAGCCCAATTGGTCATGGTGCATTATTTTTTTGATAAGTAGCTTAATCCAGTTTGCTAAAATTTTATTGAGAATTTTAGCATTTATATTCATAAGGGATATTGTCTGTAGTTTTTTTCTTTGTTATGTCATTTTCTGGCTTTGTTATCAAGATGATACTGGTTTCATAGAATGAGTTGGGGAGGAATCTTTCCTTCTCAATATTATGAAATAATTTCTGCAGTATGGGTACCAATTCTTTTTTGTAGGTCTGGTAAAATTTTGCTGTGAAGCCATCTGGTCCAGGACTTTTTTCTGTGGGAAGATTTTTTATTGCCAATTCAATTTTATTAGTTGATATTGGTCTATTCATGGTTCTATTTCTTCCTGACTGGGCCTAGAGAGGTTGTGTGTTTTGGAGAATTTGTCCATTTCCTTAACATTTTTGAGTTTATGTGCATAGAGCTTTTCATGGTATTCAGAGATGATCTTTTATATTTCTGTTGTATCAGTTGTAATATCTCCTTTTTCATTTCTGATAGAGCTTATCAGTGTCCTTTCTTTTCTGTTTCTGATTCATCTAGCAAGAGGTCTACTGATTTTGTTTATCTTTTCAAAGAACCAACTTTTTGCTTCATTAATCTTCTGTATAATTCTTTTATTGTTCATTTCATTTAATTCCGGTCTGACCTTAGTTATTTATTCTCTTTTGCTGGGACTTGTTTGTTCTTCCTTTCCTAATTCCTGACGTGATTCATTAGATTTATGATTTGTGGTCTTTCTGTCTTTTTGCCATAGGCATTTAAGGCTATGAATTTTTCTCTTAGGACTGCTTTTGCTCAATCCCACAGATTTTGATAATTTTTGTCCCCTTTGTCATTTAGTTCAAGGAATCTTTTGATTTCTATCTTTATTTCCTCCTTGACCCAATAATCATCCAGCAATAGTTGTTTAATTTTCATGACTTTGTGTAGAGTTGAGTGTTTTTGTTGGAGTTGATTTCTAATTTTATTCCACTGTGGTCTGAGAAGATACGTGGTATAATTTCTATGTTTTTTAATTTGTTGAGATATGTTTTGTGGCCTACAATGTGATCAATCTTAGAGAATGTTCCATGTGCTGAGAGAGGAACAAATATTTAGTAGTTTCTGTGTAAAATGTTTTGTTACTGTCTGTTTGGCCTATTTGTTCTAGACTTCCACTTACATCCAGTGTTTCTTTATTTATTTTCTTCTTGGAAGATCTAACCAGATCTGTCAGTTGGGTGTTCAAGTCCCTGGCAAGTACAATGCTGCTGTTTATCACTGTGTTTAGATCTAGTAGGGTTTGCTTTATGAATTTGGGTGCACTTGTGTTAGGTGCATAAGTATTTAGGATTGTTATGTCTTCTTGTTTAATTGCTCCCTTTAACGTATTATGATGACCATATTTGTCTTTCTTTTCTATTTTTCATTAAAGTTTATGTTTTCTGATGTATGAATGGCTATGCCAGCTTTCTTTTGGTTTCCATTTGCATGGAATATTGTTTTCCATCCCTTCATCTTGAATCTGAATGAGTCCTTATTGGTTAGATGTGTTTCATGAAGACAGCAAATGCTTGGCTTGTATTTTTTTATCCATACATCCAGCCTATGTCTCTTGAGTGGGGAATTCAAGCCATTCACATTTATTGAAAGAATTGATAAGTGGGGTGGATTTCTGTTTATCCTGTTGAGTAGAACCCTATTGCTTTGTTTTACTTCTTGAGCCATTATGGTATATGGGCTCAAGTATAAATTGCTTTTGGGCAATTTTATGCTGGTGGGTGTCTATTGTGCTGATCTGCATATAATGCAGATCTGGGCACTTCCTGCAGAGCAGGCCTGGCCTTGACAAATTCCCTTAGTGCTTCCTTGTCTGAGAAAGTCTTTATTTCTTCCTTATATGAGAAACTTAGTCTTGTAGGATACAAAATTCTAGTCTGCATATTCTTCTGTTTAAGAAGACTGAAAATGGGGCCCCAATCTCTTCTGGCTTATAAGGTCTCAGTTGAGAAGTCTCCTGTTAGTCTGATGGGTTTTCCTTTGTAAGTTACTTGACATTTTCACCTTACAGCTCATAGGAGTTCCTCCTTCATGTTAACTTTGACCCCTCTGATGACTATGTGTTGTGGTGATTGCCTCTTTGGGCTGAATCTCCTAGAATTCTGTTGAGCTTCCTGTACCTGGATATCTAAATTTCTATCAAGACCAGGGAAATTTTCCTTAATTATTCCCTCATATGGATTTCTAACCCCTGTGTATTTTCTTCTTCACCCTCAAGGATTGCTATGATTATTATGTTAAGCCTATTTACATAATTTCATATTTCTCATAAGCTTTGTTTGTTCCTCTTATTTCTTTGTTTTGTCTTTGACTGACTTGTTTAATTCAAAGGTGGCTTCAAGCTCTGAGATTCTTTCTTCTGCCTGATCTAGCCTATTCTTAAGGCTTTCCACTGTGTCTTGTATTTTTTTGAATAAATTTTTCATTTGCAGAAGTTCTGTTTGATTTTTTGAATATAATTCTATTTCTTTTTTTTATTTCAGGATATTATGAGATACAAACATTTTGCTTACATTTTATGTCTTTGCCTTATCCAAACAAGGATTAAAGACATGCCCTTCCCCTCTACAGTGCTCACCGTGTCCTTTAGTTGTGAATTTACCCCCCCCAATCCCCTAATACTTGGAGAATATGTAAATTTTTCATTCATTTCCTGTAATGTTTTTGTGGTTTTTTTGTGTTGGGCTTCTCTTTTCTCTTGTATTTCATTAAGTTTCCTTATAATCCACATTTAAAATTCTTTATCAATTTTTCAGTATTTTCATTTTGGTTGGTATCCATTGGTAAGGAGTTATTGTTTTCTTTTGTGGGTGTTCCTTTTGCTCAATTTTTCATATTTTCAGAGTTATTTTGCTGATTCCTTCTCATCTGGCCTCTTGACCAAGATCTGGAGGAGCTAGGCCTGGCTTGAGAGCCTGTCTCCAGGTCCCTGAAGATCAATCCCTGACTGTGCTCAGGAGATAAGTGCTGGTTCTGAGTTGCCTATGGGGTGTTCTAGCAGGATTGATGAAACTTTTGGGTTACGTTTGACCTGTTGACTTCACCTCTTTCTGACAATGTAATTTGTATTAGGTTCCCCATCTTAATCTCTGAGATGGTGGGTGTTACTTGTTAGCCCAAAACAGCCACTCCCTATTTGCTTGAGTTGGAGAGCACTATGCTTACATACAGAGTTGTTTCCCCTGTTATTGGTTGATGTTTGTATGAAGAGCCAACTACCGAGATGTTCTTTCCTGTCCATGGTTAGCCCTGGTCCCCCAAGTGGGGCACACAAATGCCTCAAGCTTTAGGAGGAAATCTATAGCTCCCAGGAGGTTACTTGATCTTTACTTCCACTGAGGTGGGGAGAGGAGCAAGATTGCTAAATTGGCTGGATTGCCAGAGCCTGAAAGGCTTTGCAAAGCCTTGGTGGGGCTCAGAGGTTGCTTCTCCCACTGGTGGAGGGAGCTGCTGGTATGAGGTTCAGGGCAAGCTCTTCAAACGTAGACGGCTGTTTCTGAGGAAGGGGTCTAAATGCTTGAGTGTTAAGGCACTGGGCCTGGCTCTCTCTACCCTTGTCCAGTAGCACCATTTTTCTGTGGGGAGGGGTGAGTGCCCTCCTAATTGCCACTCACTATAACCCCACAATACACTCCCACTAAATCAGTCCAGATGAATTCCCCCACCACCCAAGACTGGCTCTTGAACTTCTCCCCAATCCTTGTGTCTGACCCACTAGTGTTTGTCTCTGTCAAATGCTGGTGGTTAGGGGGTTCCCCAATTATTTATCCCTGTCCCACCACAAGACCCCAAGGTCAGAGTAGTAGGCCTCTCTGTATCTGCAGGGACTTCAGCCAAGGGCATACTGCCACCAGAGAGAAGTGGCCACTTGCAAATCTCTTGGCTGCACTCCTTATTGTAATGAGGGGGGAGGGGCGGCTGCTTCCATTCAGCCAGCATGCCTGAGGCATTCAGTTGTCATGGGAACCAGGGGCTAGGCTATTTCTGTCCTAGTGCCACACCCCCTATCCAATATGGTGTTTCTCTAGCTGGGGTGGAGGTTGGACATACTCACAGATCCCCATTCCTCAGCACCCCTCCACACTCTCCTGTGAGATATATCTGCAAGAGCTTCCTCACTACCCACATCCAAGAATGAGACCTCTCCCCTGCTTCTCCCTGCACTGCTCTCATGACTGGGGGGCACCAGGACCAGCCTGCGTGTCTAAGCCGCCAGCGTATGATCCTGTGAAATTCTGGCAAGCAGGAAGTTGCCAAATTGTGCAGCGGCCCCACTCTCTGTGGCAAGCCCAGCTTGGAGCATGCACTCGCCATAGAGAAGTGGCTGTTCGTGAGCTTCTCAATTCAGAGTGCTCATGCCATTGCAATTGGTGGTGCAGGGTGGGGGGTGGGGATCGTGGCTACCAGTTGGCCAGAGCTCAAATTACTTTCTCTAATGCCATGAGTAGGGAAAGTGGAGAGGAGGAAGTGTCTGGAAGTAAGAAAGCCAGCACTCTGGTATCTCGTGGCACTCTCCTGTGGGGTGTTCCTTATGGACACCCAAACACTTGGGGTTTGCTGGTTCACCCCACTATTCCTATTTAAGCACCATGCCTGGGCTGGTGGAGGGTGGAAGTGCCTTCAATATGCTTTGCATCCTGCTGTTCACTAAAGGCACCTAGGTGGAGGAGGGGAAACCCCCATACCCTTTCACTGGGCTGGGGGCTTCTCTGGGTTTGGTCCACACTGCTATCTTCACTCTATCTTATTTTTTCTCAGCTTCGCAGTTTTCTTCATGGGGTCCCAAGACATCTCTGTTGTCTTTCTCTGTGATCCACACCTGAGCTGCGACTCTTCTCCACTCTCCTCAGTCCAATATTCTACCTTCCAGCCAGGACAGTCTGACAAGCGATGTCTCTAGTTGGTCATCTTCATCCTGCAAGAGTATTAATTAAAGCTTTCTTTCCCCCATCAGCATGCTCAGTAGCAAAGCTGGAAATAGTTTACAATGATAGAAGATTGGTTCTTCCCAGTCTTTTACTAGGACATGCTTACAAGGAGGTAGCATAGCAAGGAATGTGTGTGTATATGTGTGTTTTGTGGGGTGCAGTGTTGAGGTACAAGAGATCTTCTGAAACAGATGCTCTAAAAGGATATACATGTTTGCATCAGATAATCTTACATTTTTACCCTGAAAAAAACCTTCATAAACTTCTTCTAATTTTTAGAAAAAAGCAAGAAGGCAAGTATTTTGTTACTGCAAATGAATATAACAGCAAAAGGCTTCTTCATTTTTTCCACACAAATTCTGATTATGCACAAATCAAATGGGGTAGATTTGATCAAAGTCTGGTCACCAAGCCATTTCTGCTCAATTTCTTGTTGGTATCTACATCTGATACAAGGGCCAAAAATCAGGGTCTCCCATGCAGACCCCTGTAAAAATGCCTGGTTGCCACTTGGAGTTGTTCTACAACTGACCTCCTCTGAGTGGATGTTTCATGAATTTTGGGGTTAAGGTAGTGGGAAGGCTTTTACTGGAAGAAAATATCAGATATAAATTTCACCTCATTTGTATTGCCTATCAATCCACCTGAGATTAATCCCTAGATATAGAGGTGGCTCAGACCTGTCAAATAGGTCTTTAGGCCCATTGTTCATGGCTTCTTGCTTGAACGAAGGTATATCAGCAATCCAGTTAATGCAGTCCACATACTCTATTGTCTACCCAGGTAAGAGGCACTCAAAAATCCATGACGGAAAGAGGATCATACAAGTTCTGCACTTGTTCAATAGTGCTTGGCAGAACAATAACATTTGGTGGTATGCAGATAGGAGTGAAGAGAAAGGGAAAAGGAAGACACCTTGGAAGAAGTAGATTGAGATGTATCTTTTCAAACACTTACATCTTATATGATTCAAAAGATAATGCTTTTATTCTTTCTTTAAAATTTTGATAATTTATCAGAATGCTATAATGAATTATGAACCTCCTCATGAAGATACCTTGGTTTTCTCTCAGCACAGTTTTCTCTGTGCTTCTCTACTACTTTATTTATGTTGCTGCTACAGAACTGATTGCATTGTCTCATAAAGAGTGAGCTACTGGAGTTCAGGAACCATATTCTATGTTTGTACTTGGTCTTCCACTTAGTGTAACATCTGTCACATTTGTTAAAAAAAATACATTTGAATAAATTAGATAAATATTAGGTAAATATAGTTCAATTTGTCAAGCTCCCATATTGCTATCTGAGATTCTTTAGTACATAATGATGAGATTTGGTCAGAGGCAGAAATAATTTATTATTTTAAAGTATAATAATAATTTGGTCAGATATAATTTGTAAAGATTGTAAAATAACATTTTGCTTTAGTGAGACATTTTGCAAAAGCAAAAGACAAAAGTATGAGGATAAGTGGGAATATTTTGAGGTCAATGCTAATTTACCCACCTAACAAAATACAAGAGGAGAACTTCAATACTTGACTTATAGAAATATGACAAAGACCCAATTATGTGTACATTCTTGCAATCAAAAGATAAGATAAACCAGGATGCAGTGGGAGCTCAGTCAAGTAGTAGAAAAGTTTATGTGAAGACTAGGCTGTTCAGAACCCATGCTTCTAGTACTGTGCTCTTGGTCAAAAATGAAAAACCAAAACCAAACCAAACAAAAAAACTCCATGCTTCATTGTTCTTCTTATGATTTCCTTTCCATGTTAGTGATGTTATAATGAGAAAAAGATGCATGCAAATGAACTGTATAGTATCCAGGGACAGAGCAACCAGAGTCTAGCTTACTTCAATTTTGGGAAGGACTGGGGAGGAGTTTGGGAGAAGATTGGGTTGTATATAAAGGATTAGATCACAAGGGGAATTGAGTTGTAATAAACAGATTGCCTAAGTCTGTGGATTGGTGCCAAGTTGGGGTTGGCCGTGGAAGCATGTGATGTTAATAGATGAATGAGAAAGCAAAACTATTCAATTTCAATTGTGTTGCCCACATCTCTCAAGGAAATTCCTCTTCAATAAGAAAAAATTTGGAGGAAATATCATTTAGAGGGAAACTAAGTCTAAGAAACAGTAAAAACTTAGCTACTTTAAGAAGTTCAATACTCCAGATCACAGATAATTTGCCTTGATAAAATCATCACTAAGCAATTATTTTTATTGAATAGAAGTGAATGTTTAAATGAAAGAATAAGAACTAAATGAACAAATAAATTTCATTGCACAATATTAAAAGAAATTGTATGTAGGACTGTGGAAGCATTGCTACTGGTTAAACCTTTGGTATCTTCAGAGGATTCAATAATTTGATTTAAGAGATCACATGTCCTATTATTACAGTCAATAAAAGGGCCTTTGGGTCTGAGTTGAGGGGAAGGGTGTCATGGCGCTCACTTCTCCTTGACTCATCACCGTGAGAAAATTTGCCACTACAACAGAGAATGCAATATTTAAGGAAACAGATGACACAAAAATCTTGCTATGGAAGTATGCTCTTTGCTTTGAAATAGACACTATTTTGTTTTTACTCTTTCTCTATACTTCCAAAGTCTTTTACTTTCATTTCCCCTTAAAAATATTTCCATTAGTCATTTGCATAGGTTGCACATTTCATTTGAAATTTTTAGGCTTTCAATTCTTCATCTTAATCTTTAATCACTTCAATCTATCTAATTTTTAAACAGCTTTATTGAGATGTAATTCACATACCATAAATTTTACTCATTTATAGTATACAATTCAGTGTTTTTTAGTATGTTCATAAAGTTGTGAAACCACCAGTACAATATAATTTTAGAACATTTTAATCATCCCCAAAATAAACTCTCTACTCATTAGCAGTCACTTCCAATCTCTGCCTTAGTCCACCCCCAACACACATACTACACAAGCATTAGGCAATCACTAAACTACTTTCTCCCTCTACAGATGTGTCTATTCTAGACATATTATATAAATAGAATAAATGGAATTACACAATTTGCAGTCTTTCGTAACTGGCTATTTGCTTGGTATAATGTTTTCAAGGTTTGTCTATGCTATAGCATATATCACCACTTTATGACTTTTTATTGCCAAATAATATTCTATATTCTATTGCATGGATATATCACATTTGTTTATGCATTCATCAGTTGATGTACATTTGTGCTGTTTACACTTTTTGGCTATTATGAACAATGCTGCTATGCACATTTGTACATAGTTTTTATGTGGACATATATTTTCATTTCTCTTAGGTAGATAACTAAGGGTGGAATTGCTGGGTCACATAGTTACTGTGTTTAACATTTTAAGAAATGTCAAAATTTTTCGAAAATAGCTATACCACTTTACATTCTCACCAGCAATATATGGTGGTTCCAATTTGTCTATATCATTGCCAATAGACTATATTAACTGTGCTTTTCATTTTAGCCCTCTGAAGAGGTGTACAAAGTTGTATTTCATTGTGGTTTTGATTTGCATTTCCCTAATCACTAGTGAGCATCTTTTTATGTGCTTGTTGTCTACTTGTATATATTATTTGGAGAAATGTTTATTTAAGTCCTTGGCTCATTTTTAAGTGGGTCCTTTATTTTTTATTATAAAGCTATAAAGCTTCTTTGTATATATTTTGAATACAAGTTCCTTATCATATTTGAAAATATAGTCATGTGATGCATAATGATGTTTCAATCAGTGATGAACTGCATATATGATGGTGGTCCCAGAGATTATAATGGAGTTGAAAAATCCCTATTGCCTGGTGATGTCATAGCCATCATAACAACGTCTTAACCATTGTAATAACATAGAGCAACATATAACTCAAGTGTTTGTGGTGATGCTGGTGTAAACAAACTTACTGCGCTGCCAGTCAAATAAAAGTCTAGCACATACAATTACATATAGTACATAATTCTTGATAAGGTTAATAAATAACTATGTTACTGGTTTCTGTATTTACTATATTTTTATTTTAGAGTATACTCCTTCTACTTATAAAAAAGTTAACTGTAAAACAGCCTGAGGCAGCTCCTTCAGGAGATATTCTTCTAGAAGAAGGCATTTTTATCTTGAAAAATGACAGCTCCTTGAGTTATCCCTGAAAAACTTTCAGTGGGACAAGATGAGGAGGTGGAGGACAGTGATATTAAGGATCTTGACCCTGTGTAAGTATAGGCTAATGTGTGTTTGCATCTTCATTTATAACAAAAATTTTAAAAATAAAAAAATTTTCTAAAAATGGAAAAAAGCTTATGGAATAAGGATGTAAAGAAAGAAAATATTTTTGTACAGCTATACAAGTGTTTGTGTTTTAAGCTAAGTGTTATTATAAAAGACTCAAAAAGATTTTAAAAAGTTTATAAAGCAAAGAAGATTACAGTGAGCTAAGGTTAATTTATTATTGAGGATAGAAAAATAATTTTTAACAAATTTAGTGTAGCCTAAGTATACAGTGTTTATAGAGTCTGCAGTAGTGTACAGTAATGTCGTAGGCCTTCAACATTCACTCACCACTGACTCGCTCAGAGAAGCTTCCATTCCTGCAAACCCCATTCATGGTAGGTGATCTATACAAGAGTACCATTTTTTTGTCTTTTACACCATATTGTTCCTATACCTTTTCTATGTTTAGATATGCTTAGAAATACAAATACTTACCATTGTGTTACAGTTTCCTACAGAATAAAGTAAAGTAACACACTGTACAGATTTGTAGCCTAAGAGCAAGACTATACCATATAGTCTAGGTGTGTAGCAGCCTATACCATCTAGGTTTGTATAAGTATATTCTATGATGTTAGTACAACAAAATCACCTATGGCGCATTCTCAGAATGTGTCTCTGCCACTAAGCAATGCATGACTATGTTTTCTCTAATTCTTACATTGTCTTTCAACTTTCCTGATGATATCATTACAGCATAAATGTTTTAAATTATGATGAAGTCAAATTTATCTATATTTCTTTTCTTTGTTGGTGTTTTGGTGTTATATCTAAGAAAACATTGCCTAATCCAAGGTTATGAAATTTTTCTCCTATGTTTTCTGTTAAGAATTGCACAGTTTTTGCTATAACATCTAGGTCTACAGCCCATTGTTCATAAATTTTTGTGTATGGTATGAAGTAAGAATCCAGCCCAGCAAGGGGTGATATTGAGGTAGCTGCAGTGCAACCAATCCCTGTGTAGACTGGTGTCTCTAGACCTGAGAGCTCAGAGTTGCATCAGTTGAGGCTACCCAGGAATTGAGGTTAGTGTGTCCCTGCTGAGCCTGCTATTCAATGCAACTTTGCTATACAGTTCCCTGATAGTACAGAGGCCCACGGTGGTGGCAGGAAGCCCCTCACAGATTGAGTTACAGTATTGCATGGGGAGTGTAGGTCCCTGGGGCTCTCTCCTTTATCACTTCTCCATATGTATGGGTCTCTCCCAGGTACCATCTAATCTTGGTGAGTGGAACTCCTCATTCAGTCTCTTTTACTCTGAGTGTCTCCCATTGGTTCTCTGGTGATTTACAATGCTCTCTCCAAGAGGGTCCATCTGTAGGTGGGCATCTACTTGCAGTTTTTCACCTTCTCTTAGAGAGCGGCATGTCCAGACTGCTTGTAGTTCATCAACCTGACTAAATTTTCTATTCTTTATTCCAATTTTATTTTATTATTTCCATCCTTTTGCTTTCTTGGGCTTAGTGTCCTCCTCTCATTGGGATTTCTTAAGGCAGTAAGTTAGGTTATAGATTTGAAATCTTTATTTTTATTTATTTATCTTTTCCACCCTTGAGGGGAGTAAATTGCTATATAATGAGCCTCCATAAGTATGGATTTACAATTATAGGTTTCCCCACACATTAAAACCACTTTGGATATTAATGAAATGATACTGAGGGGTAAGGATCTTAGTTTTTACTGTGATTATCAAGAGCAACTATGACTCTTTCATTATAGCTGTATGTGGATCTACTTTGAAAGAACATTAAGTGTTTTGATTGCTGATAATTACTCTTTTGCTATATATATTTTTCAATTTCTTCATGAGATCTAGCACCAAGAAATCTGTTGGTAAAAAGAGTTGAGGCATTAATGGCAAGAATACTTAAGAAAATATGTATTGCCCAGAAAAAGGTTGGCCTGAAAATCTTGTGTTTTGACTCCTTAGGGGTGGATTATTAAAATTTGGTATATGTATACAATGGAATATTACTCAATTATAAGAAACAACAGTGATCTAGCACCTCTTATATTTTCCTGGATTGAGCTTGAGCCCATTATCCGAAGTGAAGTATCACAAAATCGGAAGAATAGGCTCCACATGTACTTGCCATCAAATTGGCACTGACTGATCAACACTGTGGTTCTCACACGGTAGTAATATTCTCCAGGGATTAGGGGGTTGGGGAGGTAAACTCACAACTAATGGATGCAGTGAGCATTGTAGAGGGGAAGGGCATGCTTCTAATCCTTGCTTGGGTGAGGCAAAGACATAAAATGTAACCAAAATGTTTGTACCCTCATAATATCCTGAAATAAAAAATAAAAAATAAAAAGAAAGTACAACACACACACACACACACACACACACACACAAAAACCCCTAAGGAGTGAAATCTCTCTTTTTTTCTTTAAGCACTTATACATTTCCCTCATGTGCCGCTTTGATTTTTTGGTATGTCAGCTTTTCCATTTTGTTCATCTCAAATTATTATAGAATTGAACTTGTAATATCTTCTTTGGATCATTGGTTATTGGGAGTGCGTTATTTAATTTCCACATATTTGTTAATGTTCAAATTTTCCTTCTATTGTTGATTTCTAATTTAATTCATTGTGTTTAGATAACATACTTTGTATATTTTCAATTCTTTTACATTTATTGAGGCTTCTTTTACAGCCTAACATGTAACCTATCCTGGAGGATGTTCCATGTGTGCTTCAGAAGAATGTATTTTCTGCTGTTTTGGGGCGAACAGCAAAATATCTGTTAAGTCTACTTTGCTTATAGTATTGTCCTGTAAGGCTTTTTCGGGGACCTGCAAAACAGGTCAAATAGTGAGAATGTTCTGGGAATAAGACTTTGAAGAGTTCTAAATCCAGTTTACTCCCTCCAGCAAGGCTGCTGGTTTTCTCAGATGCTGTGGTTGTAAGACTGCTCATTCTCATGTCTATTGTGGAACTAAGAAGATGGGGATGAGAGTAAGGAAAGTTAAATTGCAACAAAGACTGTCATTCTTACCCAAGGTCTGCACTTTTTTCTTGAATTGATGCTTCTTAGATTGTTGCAAGTCTTTGGTTAATTTCCAGAGTTATGTTAAAATTTATTTTGATAAATTTTGCCAGGATTTTTATTACTTTTATGGAAGAATAAATTTACAGAAGTCCTTACTTCCCTGATCCAGAAGGCCCTCTCTCCTAACACATGAATGCTTAAGTTAGTTTCATTAATTTATCCTAATTATGTATCTTTGCCTCTTATATTTTTATCTTTTCACCCTGTTTTCTCTTCTTCTCTGATTTTAATTTTTTTATACAACCAGTTCTAAGCTCTTTTTTTTTTCTGAGACACTCACTCTGTTGCCAAGGCTGGAGTGCAGTGACATGATCATAGCTCATTATAACCTCAAACTTCTGGGCTCCAGTGATCCTCCAAGCTCAGCCTCCCAACTAGCCAGGACTACAGGCATGTACCACCATGCCTGGCTATTTTTTTTTTTTTCATTTTTAGAGATAGAGTCTTGCTATGCTGCCCAAGCTGAGCTCAAACTCCTAGTCTCAAGCAGTCCTCCTGCCTTGGCTTCTAGGTCTAAGCTTTTATTTTTAAGTGTCTCTTTTTTACTCTTTAAGTAGTCTTAGTATCAATCTTTATTGGAATTATTCATCAATTTAAATGGTAATCTATTTTAATTCATTTTGTTTTTTCTCTTCTGATTCCTAATTTGTAGTTTCAATGTTATTAATATTTTCTTAAGCTTTTTTCTTTGTATTTCATCTTTAATTTGTTCTTTCCTCTTCTTTTCCATATTTGTTAATTTTATCATTTGTGTTCTTGAGAACTGGTGAAAGTTTAGCTATGAGAGTTATAACATTATTAAAACTCATTCCACAAATTGAAGAGAATTTTGTACTGGGTCTGTGTGTTCATGTGTATGTACATTCTATACTTTCCACCCTTCAGCATTGGAAATTTGCAAATCTACCTGGAACTGTGATTAAAAGAGTTACCCAAGAGAAACTAGAATCTCAGTCTTATATAATATATAGTACAAACTCTGTATGCACACTCCACACAAAGCGAAATAAATGTATGTGAAGAAATTGAGGTTAAACACTTATTTGGAACCAGTGAGAGAAGGCTGCTACTGGCTTTCAGGGAATCAAGAAGTTACATTTAATAGTTAATTTCCTACATCTGCCATAAGAAATTATCACAAACTGGATGGCTTAAAACAACAGAGATGCATTCTCTCACAGTTTGGGAGGCTAGAAGTCTGAAATCAAGGTATTAGCAAGGTTGGTTCTTACTGAAGTTTCTGTGGGACAATCTGTTCCATGCTTCTCTCCTTGCTTCTAGTGGTTGCCTGCAATCCCTAATATCCCGTGGCTCATAAATGCAACTCTAATCTCTGTCTCCATTTTCACATGGTGTTCTCTTCTGTCTCTTCACATCATCTTCCCTCTGTGTATGTCTGTATCTAAATTTTCTTCATCTTAAGAGAATGCCAGTCACTGGATTAGGGCCCACCCTAATCCAGCATGACCTCTTCTTAATTTGATTACACCTACAAAGACTCTATTTCTTTTTTTTTTTTTTTTTGAGACAGAGTCTCACTCTCTTGCCCGGGCTAGAGTGAGTGCCATGGCATCAGCCTCGCTCACAGCAACCTCATACTCCTGGGCTCGAGCAATCCTACTGCCTCAGCCTCCCGAGTAGCTGGGACTACAGGC
>CAUYRT010044458.1:0-96121 GCA_963574885.1 Lepilemur ruficaudatus | reverse complement strand
GAAAAGCCTGCCTTTCCTCAGCTTATTTGCTTTTGTACCTTTGTCAAAAATCAGGTACCCTGCTACACATCCAATAAAGGGCTGATAGCTAGAATCTATTTAGAACTCAGGAAAATCAGCAAGAAAAAATCAAACAACCCTTTGAAAAAGTGGGCAAAGGACCTGAACAGAAACGTTCCATAATCTTCTATTTCAGGTCCACCATTTGTAAACAGCACATAGCTAGATTTTTTCTCATTTACTCTGAGTCTCTGTCTTTTTAGTAGATAATTAGTACATTTGTGATAATGGAATTACTTATATATTGGGACTTGCTAACACAATTTTACTTTTTGATTTATATTTATTCTACTGTAGCAAAGGAAAAATAATTTTTCCTTCTACCCATCTTAGGTTCATTGGCTAGGACCCTAGAACAAAGGACAGATTAACAAGAGAAAAGCAAATAGAAGTTTATTAATCTGTGTATTTCATATAATCTGGAAGATACTCAGGGAACAATAATTCTCAAAGAAGAGGCTTAGAACTCTGACTTATATAGCATTTTCAACAAAGAACAGTGAAATTTTTAGAGCAGTGACATGACAAAGGAAAAGGACTTTGAGTCTCTAAGAGTGGCAAGTTGTCAGAAGGCAAATATACAGTAAATAAAGGCTAGTTAATAAAATTTGCCATGTAGATTCCCCTGGTGCCTTCTCCAGGCTGATAAGGGTCTAAAGTTCTCTTTGGTGATCAACCTTTGTTCTCCCTGGTAGACAGAAAATAATGGACACTTTTGCCTTTGTAAATTTATGTCCTACTTTTAGGCCAATAGGGAGAAACAGAGAGCTTTCCTTCTTCTCAATTGCCTTCAGCTCAAAATAATCCTTCTGCCAGAGTAGCATATTTTGAGATGGCATATTCTGGTCTCTTATGCTACTGTAAAAAAAGTGAGTCTTTTTGGTCTGGCCTGTTTTTTGATAAAATATGACTGGGGGAATTCTTACTGTTCTTTTTCTTCTATCACTTTCATACTCTATCTCTTATTCTTTTAGAGGTTACTCTTGAAATTTCACTATGCATATTTAATTTAAACCTACATTTAAATACCAATATTCCTTCCCTTGAATGATGAAGGGAACTTTAGAAGTTTAATTTCAATCATACCTCTTCCTAGTTTAATTGCTATTATTGTCTAGTATTCTAGTTCTGTGCTTCTTTTCAGCTCATCAAATTATACATGATTATGGTTATTTTATAAAATAGCATTCATTTAAATTTACTTACATATTTACCTTTTCCTGCTTTATTATTTCTCTTTGAATTTCAAATTCTCTTTCTAGGATTCTTTTCCTTTTCCCTGAAGTACATCATTTAGATGTGCATTGGGTATAGGTCTATTTTGGTAAACTATCTTAGTTTTTGTTTCTGTCAATATTCTTCAAAGGGATATTATTGACATTTAGTGTTTTAATATCCCTTACTATCACCAACTAAATGCTGGAAGCAAAATCTTTGGGCATTGTAAGGACCGCAAATGTCCCTACACAAATGCCCCCTAGAGGGGTAAGGAAGCACCTGATTGTTGAAAACCTCTATATGTATACAAATATCTTTATTTTCACCCTTCTTCTTAAAATAGAGCTTTGTAGTATAGACAATTCTAGCTTGACAGTTTTGAGTTCATCAAAACTAAAAATTTTTGCACTTTAAAAACTCTGTTAGGAGGATGAAAAGAAGACCTACAGACTGGGAGAAAATATTTTCAAACCTTATATCCAACTCATAACAAGAATACATAAAAAAGTCTCAAAACTCAATAGTAAAAAACCAAATGATCCTATTAGAAAACAGGCAAAGGCATCAAAACACATTTCACTGAAGAGGATATACAGATGGCACATGAAAAGATGATCAATATCACTGGCCATTATGGAAATGTAAATTAAGACCACAGTGAGGTCTTACTATACAACTATTAGGACAGCTAAAATAAAAAATAATGATGACACCAAATGCTGGAGAGGATGAAGAGAAATTATGAGTATACAAAATGGTACAGACACTCTAGAGAGCTGTTTGGCAGTTTCTTTAAGAAAAACTAAACATACACTTAACATGACCCAGCAATCACACTGAGAAATGAAAGCCTATATCCACACAAAAAGAAAAACTTGTATATGCTTGTTCATGGCAGTTTATTTGCAATAGCCAAAAACTGGAAACTACTAAATTGTTCTACAATTTTTAAAGGGTTAAACAAACTATGGCACACTCATACCATTGAATGTTACTTAGCAATAAAAATAAATTAACTATCGGGGCACATGACAATTGGATGGATCTCAAGGGCATTCTTCTGAGTGCAAAAAGCCAAACTCAAAAGGTCACATACAGCATGATGCCATTTTTATAACATTCTTGACATGATAATATTATAGAGAAGGAAAACGGTAGTAGTTTCCAGAAGTTAGGAATGTTGAGGGGTGAGGGGATGGATATGATTATAAAAGGGAGATCTTTGTGGTGATGGAATAGTTATGTATCTTGATTACCATAGTGGTTACCATTCTATATATTTGATAAAGTGACACAGAGCTATGTAAACACATCATACTAATGTCCATTTCCTGATTTTGGCATTGTATTATAATAGTTATATAAAATGTAACCATTGGATGAAATTGGGTAAAGGGTTCATAGGACCTCTTCATGCTACCTTTGCAACTTCTTATGAATCTATAATTATTTAAAATAAAAAGTTTAAAAAATCATATTTTATTTTTCACTTCTAGAAGTTCTAGTTGGCTGTTTTCATATATGCTTTCACCTTGTTCATTTATTTCTATAAACAAGTATTTTCTATTCTGTCTCTGATAATTCTAATATCTCAAGTTTTATATGTCTGGTTCTAGTGTCTGACAGTTTTTCTGATTCTCAGTCATAGTGCATTGTTTCTCATCTATTTTGTGATTTTTTTAACTCTGAGATGTTCATTTTCCTTAGAACTTTATTTTTGCTAATTCTTCAAAGTCTGGATTGGAGTTCTTCTAGAATAAATTTCTCTTTGCTTTTGTAGTCTGCTGGAGGTAGTACCAAACCTGTCCTATGTTAAATTTAATTTTCCACTTGAGAATTTTGAACCATATAGGTAGTATGAATTCTTAGGGAATGCTTCATGTTCTTATCATCTAGTAGTAGGGTCAAGATAAGCAGGTTTTCTTTCTGTCTCTTTTTGTGGTAGGATTTAATTTTCCACTCACTCTTATTCCATGGTTGTGATGGGTATATTCCTTTGGAGCTCTTTGTGTATGTGGGGGATGACTTACAGAAAACTCCACGTGGGCTGGCCCTGGTTCTAGCTCCCACCCCATGTGCAGACATGAAAGGACGAAGCTCAACATCTCCAAAGTTTGCCAAAACCCCAAGGCTGAAAGCTGTCTTTGACACTCTCTCTACTCCCCTCTACCCCGGGTTCTTGGTTTCACATTTTTTAATTTTGCCTCTGTTGATTCTCTACTTTTATATGAGCTGAACAATGATGCCCTTTCTATTTTATCCAGCATTTTCATGTTTCAGTAGAGAGAGTAATTTATGCTACATAGTATGAAATACAGCCTAAAATGGAAGTCTGCTAAATTTTCTTTTCTTGTATATGTTTTTATACTCTGTGTTTTCTAATCTCTAGCCTTCCAGAAAACACCATACACATAAACACCCTCCACACACACACACAACCCCATGAGTCACAAAGCAATGCTTTTGTTCTATTCAGTTTTGTTTTAAATGTTAACTATTCTTTGTTCAAATTTTGTGTCCTTACAAACTTAAACTAGATGATTCCATATGAAGATGAAATGGATATCCATGAGTAAAATGTAAAATAGCACAGTGACAACTTTAAAAAGATTTTTAAAAGAGGTTGATACGATAATAAACAGAGATTTGATGGCAGGCAGATGTGAGTAGAAAAATCTTTGCTAGCTTTCAGACAGGCTCATAGAGCACATTTGTACAGTCAACAGAATAAACTAACCAGGAATGTGTGGCTTCACCATACCTGGGACCAAAGGACAAAAGTGCCATTATTTATATCTCTCTGGGAAAATTCTACCTGCGATTTCTCTGGGAGACTAATATATAATGAAATTTCTTACCAGGAGAAACCGGTAAATTTGTTTGCTTCCTGAGTCATTATCTAGGATGAGCTTCTCTCTGGCCTGCAGTGAGTACTGTGGTTGGATTTAATTGGAGGTAAAATAAATTCTCATTAAGCCCTTTAAGAGGTAAACAGCTGCTTCTTAAGTAGCTCAAGTTCCTAGCTTCTGTAGATCTTTCTTTTCTTAAAAGAGTTAGTGGGAGTTTGATTAATGTCTTGATTAAAATGGTCTCCCCTCATTGTAAAGGAAAAAAAGTCAATTCATATTTCAAAACCAAAATTGGACTACCCCTCCTTTGCTTCTTCCTTTTGCTTCAGGTACATGGCTATTGTTTGCTATCTGTTAGGAACTTGCTTGATTAATGCTAAATGTTTTCTTTTCTCTGAGTTTCAGAAGGTTCTGGAAAATTTTCCTGATTGGGAAATACATTTGACATTACATAGGTCTTTCAATTACATGACCTCTAACTATAAATCTTCTCTTGCCTTGAATTCTCTGCCGGAGGTCTCTGATAGTACATATCAGAGGGCACTATCTGATATTTGTGCATCCCCTCTCCCTCTGACAAAATGAGTACTTGTTCAATAATGGACAGTGATAAAAACTAATAGTGTTTTGCAAATAATATTCTTAATAATAGTACATAAAGCAGAAAAGTAAGGCATGCACAAACATTGAAAGAATAAGTAAATGGTAGCAAAAATGTTATTTAAAACTTCAAACAACTGTAATTGGAATATAAAACTAAAGTGAGAGATACTAACAAAGAATACAGAAAGCCTCAGGGGGCAATTATGTAATGAGAACATAATTGGCAACCCAGAAATAAATCAGAAAACAATGATTCAAATACATAAACCATGAATTAAAGCTAGATGCTGTTATGATAATAATAAAATAACTAACATGTATGTAATTTTTATAAGTTCCAAAGGATATAATACATAGATTAATTTATTCAAATTAACCCAACAGGTTAATGTGTTCATGAGATAATTATTTAGAAAAACTAGAATAAGCCAAAAATAAAGGAAGTAGAGTTGAAAAAGGTAATAAATTAAATGATGTTAGAAAATCATCATGAAGAGAAAAATCTGTTCTCTGTCTAAATCACAGCTCTGATCAAGTTATTTCACAGCAAAAACAAAAACAAAAAAATCCTCTGGAGGTCCTCTATTGCCAACAGGGTCAAGTTAAAAGTCCTTGGTGAGGCAGAAGAAGGTATACAATTTGTTTTCAGCTTACCATTTTAGTCTCATCTCTAAATGTTCTTCTCATCTCAATAACTTAACATCCAGCTACACAACTGCTCTACCAATAGATCCCAGAACAGGTTATGGCTTTTCTTTTTTCTTTGTTGCTGTTTCTTTTTATTATAAAGAGGATGTAGTCTTGCTGTGAAAAATTAACATTGTACAGAAGAAATATATAATATGAAAGCATGCCTTCATTCCTCTCCAATATCTCCACCCAAACTAAATATCCAGAAATAATTATTTCTGGCTATCAACGGTTTGTTGGATATTTTTCAAGACATTTTCTATGCATACAAATTATGTTTTGTATAACTAAAAATACACATTAACCCTAACTCTATGTGATATATATATATATATATAAACTGTAAGATAGTATATAATATATATTTCATATATATATACTATACAAATAAAATGAGGCATTTTACTACTGCCTTAAACTCATTACAATGTCATATCCAGAAAAATCCAAATTTAACTTGCTAAAGCCTTGACCTCTAATATATGCTTTTACTGAAACTTTTTGAACAGAGAATGAGGTGTGAGGAACAGCATTCCTATATTCTGTACACACGCAGCAAAATTTTCAAAAATTGCTCTTTAAACAATTCTCTCCCTCAAGTCACCATGATGTCTGTCTTTTTGTTTTTAGTTTGTTTGTTTTTGCCTCTCTCCAAACACTCTAGCCCACCTATTTCTTCTTTCTCCATGTAGCTGCATACTCTGTCTAAAAGGAATCAAATTAGAGTCCCTAAGCTTATTTTAATTATCATTTCCACCTATTACCTCTAAACAACACTACAAAGATTCAGAATCTGAGAGACACAAATAAAAGTTCTCCTTAGGAAAGGGAAGAGATTGTGGGGCCAGGCGAAGAGTAATGGATTGCATATTTAAATTTTAATGTATATTAAAGTATAAGTATATATGTGTTTTGTATATGTATGTATTATAAAATTATTCTATATTTTGTAACTTTTATTCTATATTCTGTATCTTGATGTTTGATATTTTGTTTGGCAGCCTTTCCATGTTAGTACAGATACATCCACCTCATTTCCTGAAAGTATTACATACTTGATATTACCGTGTGTGGAGGCACTATAATTATCAAACTTTTCCTTCCTGGTAGATATTTAGGTTATTTTCATTTTTTCACAATTATAAGCAGTGCTACTTCATTGCACACATATTTTGGCCCTCTTTTCCTTTACAATGCTGTCCACTTTGTCCTTTGTCTGCCTACTAATTCTATGTGTCAAATGCTCCATAAAATGATGTTAAAAAAACGCTTCCATTGCCTGAATTTTCATTACAGTTCCAAAGCTGAGGACAACAGTGATAATTATCCCCATTGTCTAATGTTAGGGCCAAGATATTGCCAGGCATCTTCTCAGGGTTAAATAGGAAATAGATCCTCATTCCCGTTACCCTAACCAATCCACAAAGAAGGAGAGCTCACTAAAGAAACGTGTTCCATGAAGGAGGGAATTTATAAGATTTTAGTGAATTCTTGACCTAAAGGAGTATATTTTGGAATTTTTTCTCTCTTGTGTTCTGGCCTGCTTTCAACTACCAATATCTGCTACTCTTTGTCTGAATGCTTTTTCTGAAGTTGCAGATGCACAAGGGCAAGCTGAAAATGTTGGAGAATTAAGACTCCAGGAATGGCCCTCAACTAATGACTCTCTATCATTTGTGCATAAATATCTTAGCTCCTTTGCACCTCAGGTGTAAGAACTCTCATGGCTCCTGAGTTTCCCCAGCCACACTTGCCTACTGATGTAGTTTTCTTAGTTACACACCGTTTTATTGACTTCTTTTCTTCCCTTTCTCACTTTCCATCTCCCCTGTTTCTTGGGATCACCTCTCAAATAAACTACTTGTATTTGAGTCTTCATGTCAGGGTTGAGAGAATCCTACTTAAAAGACACTGGAGTCGTCAGGAAGAAATGGAGATTGACATCTCACTCCCAACTGTGTGTGTGTGTGCACGTGCGTGTGCATGTGTGTAATATAGAAAATTTATTTACAACTGAACCAGAGTACTGCCATTAAGCAGGGTTATAGATATTTCTTAGGTATTTCAACACGTAACACCACATAATCACTTTGGAAAACTCTACTAAAGCTATATACATACCTGCCCTATGACCCAGCAATTCGACTCTTTGGTACACCAAAAAAAATGAGTGCATATTTCCAAAAAAGACAAACATAAGAATATTCATAAGAGCTTTATTCATAATAGCCAAGAGGTGTAAATAAGCCAAATGCTCATCAGAAGTAGAATGGATAAATAAGTTAGTGGTGTATTCATACAATGGAAAACTGTACAGCAATAAAAAGAACAAGCTACTGGTATATGTAAAAACATGAATGAACCCCACACATATTACATTGTGTGAAAGAAGCCAGATAAAAAAAATACATATGTATGATTCCATTCATATCAGATTCAAGAAGAGGCTAACTAGCTGTTGAAGATAGAAGACAGAATATTGGTTCCTGGGGGTGAATGGGTATGGAAATATAGACTGGGCAAGAGGAAGGAAGGAACTTTGGAAGATACCAAAAATATGCTATGTCTTTATCTGGCTGATGGCTATAGGAAGGGGAGAAGGAAGGTTGGGGGGGTATGTGTACTTATATAGTAAAAATTACCAAGCTGCACACTTAAGATTAGCACAGTTAACATAGTTTACTTTATATCTATTATATCTCAAAGAAAATAAACTCCAACAAAGACTGTCATAAAAACATAGAAGTAATTTATCTTAATTATATTCAATATGGCTAAAGCCAGATGTGTTTCAATGTTCAACACATGTGCTTGTCTAAAATGATCAGCCTTCAATAGACCTGATTGGTTGGCATAACAAAAATGGTTGGCAATTATACAGTCATTCGTTTGTTCAAGTAGCTCAAAGGCTTTATAAACTGATCCCGTGATGTGAGCATTATAAATAAGGTAAGTCAAATCAAAAGAATACTTATCTTGTATCCCAAAAGGGTTAATTTTATGAAAAAAATATTTTAAGACTTCAAATCTGAAAACAGACCCTTGTTTTTACTTATCTCATTATTCCACACAGGGGAAGAGCCATTGGGATTATGATAGGCCTGAAAAAAATTTTGAGAGGCAATGTAGCCTATTGATTAAAAGACTCCCCCATTTCCTACTTTGGGCAATGGCCTTAGTTTGAGAACAATAGCACTGAGGATTAAATATGTTAATATATTTATAGGGCTTAGACTAGTGCCTGGCACATAGTATGTGCTAATACATGTTAGCTGCCTTCGTCATTTAAATGAAATCAGATGGCAAGTATATAAGAAATTTGACTAGCATAATGTCTCCTTTCCAATACAGAAAAGTCTCAACTTTTGTGATTTACCTTTGTAAATAAGAATACAGTCTCCAAAAAAAGAAATATTCTCTCGTGTCCAAATTCCTTAAAAACAGACTCTGGAGTTCTATTGCACAGTAGGGTGATTATAGTCAACAATAATGTATTGTATACTTCAAAATAGCTAGAAGAGAGGATTTCGAATGTTCTTACCACAAAGAAATGACAAGTGTTTGAGGTGATGAGTATGCTAGTTACCCTTATTTGATCATTACATGATCTATATATATATTGAAACATCACATTGTACCTTATAAATATGTGAAATTGTTATACATTAATGAATAACCAAACTTATAAAAAACAGAGACTCTATGGGCATAATCTTAGGACACACGTATATTTTGTCAGGCTGAGAAGTAAACAGAGCTCCCTTAGCTGTGAGAAGGAAATGAAATGCTTATTGCTGAATACTACTAGATTGTGGGGTAGTGTGTTAAGTAACACTATGTATCAATAACTGACTAATACACTAGGTAGCTTATAGTCTAGGCCAGTTCTGGCCCATGGCCTATTTTTATATGGTTCAGGAGCTCAGAAAAAGTTTCTATATTTTTAAAGTGTTGTTTAAAAACAACAAAGAAAAAAAGAAGAACATGCAACAGAGAGCCTATAGGGCCTGCAAAGCCTAAACTATTTATTGGTCCTTTACAGAAAAGGTTTGCCAATTCCAGTCTAGAGTAAAAGGTAAGGACGAGAAAAGAGAAATTCTCACCATGGCAAAGGAAGGGACATTTTTATGGACTACATCCCTGCCTGGATGGCTGTCCCTAACTGGACTTTGACTATATTTTGCTGAGTGAGTAGAAGATCATTGCACTTTTTGGGGAGGCTGCATGTGTATGTGTGTGGAAAGACAGGAGATTGTAGGGATTTGTGTAGCCCATCAACATAAACAACTGCTGGCTGTGAGGAGTGTTCCTAGGAGGCAGCAATGTTCACATGGACAACCAGGCAAGAGATTGGCAAAAACCTTATAAACTGGAAGTAATTTCTGCAGGTCTAACAGCAATTTATGGCTTCTCTGTTTCACTACATTTAGTTAAGAACAATTCCTAAGCTCTTCCTAGTTTTTTTTTTCCCCTCCCATTGGTAGAGCCGGCTCTCATTGAACAGTGAGCTCCTGGAAAATATGATGAAAAAGTGTCCTCTAGAAGACTGAGCATGTACTAGTACATATTGCTCCTGCCTTTTGTTTGTCTGTTTTGACAGATGTGGTTGAGTGAAAAGGTTAAAGGCAGTGAGAAGTGAAACAGAGATATTCAATAAGCAGAATCACATTAACAGAACCATACAATATCTGGCAATGAAAAGCAGCCATTGCCTATAACCAGATGTTCCTATTAAGAGACAAAAGAGTTCTCTATATACTGCCACTTTATTGGTGGACAAATATCCTGAAGAAACATGGGCCATTATCTGCAGTACTTACATAATATAGACCAAAATTATTTTTGCAGAAAAAGTTTTACTCCAACCTCCCTTTGGTACTTCCTCCTACCAAAATATTGTATACTAGGGTGTGTGCAAGTAAGTGTTGCAGCACAAGGTTGTTTCTTTATTAAAAAACTCTAACTTGTATTGATTATGTTTATAGTATGTTATTTTGTTTAAATGTAATTTGAAAAGAGTCTGAAAATGGAATTCCTAATTGCAAAAAAGATTCAGTGCTGGTTGTATGTATATGTTATGCCGAAGAAATAAATGTCTCTTATAGAAAAGCTAGAGAGCAAAGTTTGTCTGGGTCATAAATATAGTTGTCTGCCTCTCTCTGCCTAGGAGTTCTCCTATTACTGCTATTTTATCCCTTATTCTAGCCTTTGCTGACACGTCAATGCTGCCAATAACAGCATTTGAGCCTGAAATTTGTTCTGATTTTTAAAAATCTGGAGCTATACACCTGATATTTGGAATTACATTGTATTTTTATTTGTAAGAACAGATGGAAACTGCAAAATAGTTATTGACCTGAAAACAACATGTATTTTTTAAAACAGGGACTGTGCGGATATAATAATCTGAGGACAGAAGTGTGTATTTTGCCAGGTTGGTATTTATGGAAAGCTTTGATCTGGTTCTAGGCTCATCTTTGCAGCTCTTGTCACTTCAGTTAAGTCTGTTCACCTGTATTTTTCTGTAAGGTCTAACTCAGGCCTTTGTGATATGAGGAATGCCAAAAAAGACCCTTTCACCCAAAATATTTTATCAACTGGGTGCTTGAAGTGGAGGTGGTATTTGAGGAAAAGGAGAAAGCATTTTTTGAGGCATGGACACACCCCAAAGATAAATTTCTTCAGTTTTTCAATTTTGACTGGAGTTGGTTTCAAGGGTTGTGAGGGGTGGACATAAAAACTTGCCTTTAAACTTACCCCTCGGAGAATAAGGCATTATTTGTGATGTGGCTTGAGTTCTCTGGAGAGAAATCACATTAAGGCAGGAGGCTTATTCTCAATATGTGAATACCTTTGACATCAGGGTAGAGAATTTCCTGTTCTGGGAGGATAGAGTGCAGCCTTGCCCAAATGCAAGGAAGAAAGCTTGGTAAATTTCAAATGTCCATTCTGTTACTATAACTTCTGGATGAATGCTGGTGAAGGCATGATGTCTGGGCTCCTAGAATTCTGTGAAATCATGGTTTCAATAACTATGCAATCACATTTTCATAATAAAACATTCAAATATACTTGATTGTCTTTCAGCCTTTTCGTGTCTTAACCCAGCTTCCCATCTCCAGCCTCCATGTAATTTCATCTCATTCTATCACATTTCATTATTTTTCATTCTATTCCATCCCATTTCAGTCCACCCTTCTCCACAGCTACCTGTTGAATATCTACTCTATAGAAAGCATTGTTGGGTTCTCTGAGATAGAAGGTGAACTAGTTTACATTGTAAAACCTTCAAGGAACATGGAATCCAATTGGAGAGATCAGATCATACATATGAAAAAAAATGTAGATAACACAAAGCCACATGCAGTGAAGTGATCATTTGTAAACACACATTCCATATTTAAGAGAAGAAAAATATAAGTTTAGGTGATCAGAGATGGCTTCAAGGCAAAGATGAGTTTGAACTCAGACCTGATAGATGAGAAGGTTTTATAGAGAAAGGGAAGAGGGAGGGCATTCAGGATAATGGAAGTAATAACTGAAGACATGTACAGTTGAGGGAGAATCATTTTATTTCTCTTCACATGCTTGCCACAATGCATAAAAGGGTACCTTCCACTGTTCTGGGAGTACTAAGTACTATTCTTCTTCATTCCTCTCACATATTGTTCTCCATGAGAACAGAAATTCTTACCTGAGTGGTAGAATGGTTAGACTATGACAACCCTGGGTTCATGCTTTTCTACAAGACTGCACTGATGTATTATAGATCACTGGGAACTGGGTCTGTGTGCCATTTTTTGGCCCATTTGTGCTTGATAAGGTGTGAGGCAAGCCAAGCTTCCCGAAGTGTCTAGCTGAGGGTCTTCTTTGTACATCCAGTTCCCCTTGTGTGAGTCTCAGGGTTCAGACTTGGGATAAGGAATTAGAAAGTCCATTCTGGCTTCAGATCTGAGCCACATTCTCTAAGGCATCTTTAGTAGAAATAAAGCTGGTATTTTGATCCTCATTCCATTTCTATATCCTTTTACCAATTGTTTCAAAATTCAGAGACAAAAAATATGGATTATTATCATTTGTGGACCACAGCATAATGCTATCATGAACATAGAATGTTTGAGGTGGGTGGAAGTCGAGGAGACAATGAAGAGAGAAGACTAGTCAACCAGAGGGCCTGTGGCAGGAAAAAAAAAATAACAGGTGATAAGCTAGGATAAGAAGGAAGGACAGACTGCAGAAGGCCTTGGTTGCCAAAATATGGATGGTAATGTTCACAGTCTAGCTGTTGTAAGAAAGGTGTAAAATTAATTTCAACAAAATGATCTAAATGCTAAATGCTATTATAGACATGAATTCAGCGGTGGCTCACGCCTATAATCCTAGCACTCCAGGAGGCTGAGGCTGGTGGATCGCTCAAGGTCAGGAGTTCAAAACCAGCCTGAGCAAGAGCGAGACCCCGTCTCTACTAAAAAACAGAAAGAAATTAATTGGCCAACTAAAAATATATAGAAAAAATTAGCCGGGCATGTTGGTGCAGGCCTGTAGTCCCAGCTACGCAGGAGGCTGAGGCAGGAGGATCGCTTGAGCCCAGGAGTCTGAGGTTGCTGTGAGCTAGGCTGATGCCACGGCACTCTAGCTTGGGCAACAGAGTGAGACTCTGTCTCAAGAAAAAAAATGCTTTCAGAGAATGGGAGAGGCTAATTCTGCTTGAAAAATGAATAAGGAGATACAAGAGGAAGAGGATGGAATAATATTGGAAAGTCTTACAGAGGTGGAGCGTTTCAAAAGCTGAGGATGGTCCTGGGTGTTAGCAGCATCTCCTCCCACTTCCTCCCAGCAGTTGCTTGAGAGGCATCAAAAGACGAGGCTGAAAAAGTAGGAAGAAGAGAGTATTAAAGAGTTGTGTGTGAGGTACCTACAATAGGCAAATTCATAAAGATAAAAGATAAAAGGGTGGTTACCAGTGGCTAGGGAGAGGAGAGATGGGGAGTTATATGATGAGTACTGTGTTTCCTTCTGGGATGATGAAAACATTCTGTAGATGGGTAGTGGTAATGGTTGCACAAGAATGTGAATGTACTTAGTGCCACTGAATTACACACTTAAAATGGTAAATTGTATGTTATATATATTTTACCACAATAAAAAAATTTAAAAATTAAAAAAAGAGAATTGTGTTAGGGGTTGAAGGCAGGAGGAAGCCCCTGGAGTTTGTTTCATTTCACAAACTCATACATTGTGGCCCAGCAGATTTAGGAGCCATGAGAATGTATCCCCCAAAACTAGGAACATGCACACACACCATGTGAAACCTGACATGACCTTAGTTGGCAAGAGTTCTTTGGAGAGGAAGAGAGACTGCTTTGCTATGGGTTCTTCGTGCAGTGAGGATTTCTCCACTCACTGAGGCTTTCCTCAGAGGTTCCTGCTTGTTATTCTTTCAGTGGGCACCTACTACTGCTGGTGCCAGGAGAAGCTTTGGAATGAGTACAGTATCTGTGGAGAGGCTGCAGTGGAGATGCACTTTTGGCTACACAGAATGGAGGCGGGGTTGGGGGAGCGGTATGGGGATTTGCTTCGCAGCTTCATAACTCAGTGACGGTGGGCTTCCACTTTCCCTTTCTTGTGTTTTCCTAGCTGTCTCTATCTCATAGCTGAAGTAGGAAACATTGCTTACAGTCCTTGAATATTAACAAAAGCCCCTTCCTCTGGTTGTAGGATCTGGAATTGATTTTAAAAACCTTCAAACTTGGTGATTATCTTAAAGCATCTTTAAGGGCAGACCGAAGGGTAAAACAAAAGCCCTGACCTCTGCTCACGAATCACTTTTCCTGTGACCACCTTATTTAGCAGGGCACTCCCCAGCTTCATTTCACTCCCCACTCCAGCACTCAGCCCCTTCCAATAGACTCTGTAATTTATTTACGTCGTTTATGATTTCGGTCCCACCTGAATATAAATTACTTGAGAGCAGGGATTTTCATGTTTTATTCACAATGGTATCCTCAGTGCCTAGAACACTGTTGGTATATAGAAAAAACTCAATTAATAGTAGTTATATTTGCTTCATTTTGTATGAATGTCCAGACAGGAAAGGCAGCAGACACAGTCTGCCCCTGTCCCCACCCCCATCCCGTCATCACCTATGTCTTCAGAGCACACCAGCCTGACCTCCAACTGCCAGCACTCGCATCTCTTTACCTAAGGGATTTCTTTAGCCATCACAGCCTGTTCTGCTCTGCAGCACATGACAGGCCAGAAGGGCAAAGGATTTACACCCTCTAGGAGAAGCCCTCAACTAATGGCTGACTGATGGGAGTCGGTGAATTAAAACCTCAGCTGCCCTGCCTGACCTCGTTTGGTATAATTCTGAGGTGTATAATTCTGAGTTGCATGTTCTACACTAACTTCCTCAGTGCAATTAAGCTCTAGCTGTCCACAGTGCCATTTTCTTGAAAGACATATCTTGTATTAGTTGCCTTCTCTTCCGTTTCTTATTTCCTCACTCTCCTCTTAGAGTTTTCATGAGATCATTTCCCAAATAAACCATTTGAGCTTTAATTCTTGCTTCAAGTGCTATTCCTAGCGGAACCCAAACTAAGATAGAAAGCACTCAAAAAATATTTAAGTTAATTAATGATTATATTCTTATACTATCTTTTATGTCTATTACAGTAGGCAGAAAATTGATAGGCTGTACCTGAATTTTTTTGTGTGTGTGCACGTGGCAATATCTGAAATACATTCACAAATGTGGCTTGCACTTGACATCCACATATTTTCCCACAGTCCCCACTATTCTCTATTGTATTATCCCTACTGACTTTACCAAATTCATTACCTGCCTGGATCCTGTAGACCAGGGGTCAACAAACTTTTTCTATGAAACACTAGATAGTAAATATTTTAGGCTCTGTAGGTAGTCTCTGTCATACCTACTTAATTCTGCCATTGTAGTGTGAAAGCAGGCACATAGTACCTAAATGGATGAACATGGCTGTGTTTCAATAAAACTTTACTTATGGACTCTCAAAATTGAATTTCATATAATTTTCTTACGTCAAACATATTCTTCTTCTTTTTATTTTTTAAACCTTTTAAAATATAACTATTATTCTTACCTCCTGTGCTGAACCAAATTAGGCAACAAGCTGAAACTGGCCAGTGGGCTATGATTTGCCTACCTCTGCTATAGGCATTCACATTGGAACTTTTGGCTCTACAGAGTGTGTTCTGAGAGGCAGCACACTGAATTAAAAAGCATAATTAAAAGGTTTTGATGTTATATCCATACAATGGAATATTATTCAGCAATAAGAAGGCATGTATCAACCCATGCTACAACATGGATAAACCTTAAAAGCATTATGCTAAGTGAAAGAAGCAAGTCACAAAAGACCACCTATTGTATGATTCTACTTATATGAAATGTTCAGAATAGGAAGATCCATAGATACAATACAGAAAGTAGGTTAGTGGTTGCCTAGAGCTGGGTGTGGGTGGTTTGAGAGAATAGAAGGGTGATGACTAAGGAGAGCAGGGTTTCTTTTGGGGATAATGAAAATGTTCTAAATATTGTGGTGATGAAGGCACAACTGTGTGAATATGTTAAAATCCATTGAATTGCACACTTTAAACGAGTAAATTGTATGACATGTGAATTATATTTTAATAAAGCTCTTTTTTTTTAAGAGTTGGGTCCTTACTATTCAATATATTTGTCAATATGAGCAAAGTGAGCTGTACAGGTAAATCTAAGTCTTGAAAAGGAAGGATGAATCCTCTGTGTCTGGTTTCTCAGGAAAAGGTAAATAGGATTCAGATGAGTACAGAGAAATGAGAGTAATGAGTATTTTAGCTTGCAGAGCGGAGAAAGCAAAGTATAGCAATGGACAATAATATTAAAAACTTTCTCTTATGGAGCGCTTGCTATGCACCAGCTCTTGTACCAAATATTTTGGCTCATTATCTTTTATTCTCCAATTCTTTATGGTAGGTATTATCTCTGTTTTGCAAAAGAAGAAATCAAGGCACAAAAGTATTAAATGATTCACTCAAGATCACCCAGCTAGTGAGTCCAAACATACAATCCAAATTTAAGTCTGTCTTCAATTAAAGCTTGTACCCCATTCATTAATAATTATGTAGGTATCATAGTAAACACTTGAATAAGACTTGCTGTGTGCCAGGCACAATTCTAAGATCTCTGCATATATTAGCTCATTTAAACAACATCGAGGAAATGCTGGCTGAGAAAATTGAAGTGTGTAATGGATTGATTGATAAAGGAAGATATGGAAAAGATATTTCTTGAAGTTCTCTAAGTTTCCTAAAATTGGAAAATCAGGTAATGTCATTATCTGTGTGTGAATTAGAATTTTCCTTGGCAGAAAATATTATTATTTTCCATTTGCAAGATAGCTAGCATGACTAGGAAGAGTTGAAATATTAGGTTGCCAATAACTGAAGTTAGCCAAGGAACTATTTTATAATACGTTTGAACTTTACCTTATAGTCAAAGAGCAATAGTAATGTTTATAGCCAAGATCATACTAATGTTTAGGTTTCAGATAGTAAGTAAGTTTGGTTCAAACATATGTTATGCATCAAAGATAATTTTGGTCAGCAATGTCCAGTCTAAAAAAAATATGCTTTGATTTTTTCAATGTGTCCCTGTAAGAAAGGTAGAATAGGCAGTTTAGGTCTCCTCTTAGAATAACTAAGCCAAGGAGATTTGAGTCTCCCCAGTTCTTAAAAGCCTTGTGAGAAAGGGTCTAGGAAAAAGCTAGCTTTGCTCTAATGAATGGTATCTTGGCAGTCCTGAGCACTATAAAAGGCCTGAGTTCTCATAAACTGAGATGTCATAGTAAGTTTTGTAACCTTTCAATTTTGTTCATGCTTTGAGTGTTAAAACCCCAACTTCTGGCCCTCTATAGTATGGGAAAGACGGGGGTTTATGCATCAATATCACTCTGATAGCAATAAGCCACATCCATCCCCACAATGAAGAATGACAAAACCTAAATGAGTCTTCAACCTTGGAACCAGAACTCTGGGATTTGGTGCCACTTCTTTTTTCCTGTCTGGTCCACATATCCAATATGTAGTTCCTCTCTTCCTTTTAAGTACTTGATATCAAAGAGAACTGCTGGCATGGCTAAGGAGAATTGAAATGTTATGCTGTCTATAAATTACTTAAGTTAGCCAAGAAGCTATTTTGCAATATTTTGAACTTTATCTTATAGCCAAAGGGCAATCACGGAAGTTCTATGAAAATGGAATTGACATTATGTGTTCTAGAAATGTGAATATCTATTCTGTGTGAATAATAAATTGGAAGGGATACTAGAGACTAAATGTAGGAACAGCGTTGTTTAGGTATTGTTACAATGTTCCTAGCTTGAGGGAGTGTATTACAGAGACAGGCTGCTGGCAGTGGAAAAGAAGGGCAGATCTAAGAGAGAATGTGAAGGAAGAACTAGTAAAAGGACATGTTTGGGGAAAGCCTGGTGAGAGAAAGGTATCAAAGATGGCTTTGAAGTTTAGAGCCTGGGAAATTGTCCTGCCATTTCCTACTCTAAAATAACTCTGGGAAGCAACAGGTTAATAGATAATTTATCATTTTTATACCTCCTAAGGGGTAGAGAGATTAATAAGTAACCTTAATTATTCTGAATTATGACATTAAAGTAAACAAGCTTTGTGGGCATGTGCAATTTTTTTTTTTTTTTTTTTGGTCTGCAGCCACAAGAGACCTGTGCCATGATTCTTCCATTTAGGGCATTCTTCCAAAGGCTTTGAATAGTGAAAACATGCAGAGAATGATAGACCAATCTCAAGAGCTTGGTGTCCAAATCATAATCCATTTGACTGCACTTTCTGAAAGTGGTGATGAAAAGAATGCTTATTGTGAAATTTCTAAAAACACATGTTCCCTTTTCATTTTTACAAAGGGAGAAATTATTACCTTTGCGAGTTCTCTAAGACTCTAGGGACGTGAGGGAAAAGAGTAGCATTTGCTTCTATTTGTCTCTGCTTAAAACTAGTTGGGTTTTAGTTCACCTGTTTGCATTTGACTAGTCATACTGTCCTAAATCCTTTGTAGAAATGATGCACTATGTCTTTATTTTTCCTCTCCTTTAGGATTTATCACAAGCCCTAAGCTCCTTCCCCTTCCTCCATCCTTCTAAGAAACAAATTATTTTCTCCTTTTTTAAAGTTGTTAACTGTAATAGAATAAAGTATTAAATTAAACATAATCTCTCTGAATAGTTGAAGTTCTTGCATTTTCTTACTTTTAAAAAGGTGCTTTCCTCCCATTTTCAATGTAATTTTTGTGACATTACTAAGGTTATGATGTTGAATTGGGTACCATACCACATAAATTGCAAATCTTGCTGAAAGGAAGAAATGAGGTCTCATTTAGGAATTTACAATTAGATAAAGGGGAAAATATCTAGAAGAATAGAATGAGAAAAATATGTCATGAAAAAAATTAGTGTCAGAAGTCAGGGGACAGAGGGAATAACTTAAGGAAGGAAGAACAAAATAAAATAAATGTTTTATGTTATCCAAAAAGTTGGGTCTCCAAGTTGCCTGATATGAAGATCCTCCTTAGCTTTGAACATGTATCTGCCTCTATTATGTAAATTGAGGAGCACCAAAATGTGCAAGAGAGATACTGGTCCCTCCCATACTGACTCTGGCATGATGCCAGGAACCTCAATCTTATTCATACCCGACAATACTTCAATGGAGTTGGCTACCATGGTGACACTGATTCCTTGAAATCAGGACACTAATGTCCACAGGTGTGGGTGTCTGAAGTAGAAAAGTCACTAGAATTGACAGGTCAAGAAATGCACAGGATAGATTGTCTACTCTGGGGCCACCTAAAAGGATTACGTGGTTTGGGAATAAAAGACTGAGCCAGATGTCAAAGTCTTTAATACATGGGAAGTTATACTAAAAGAATCAGTTGTTATCAGTGATGATGAAAAAGAGATGGTTTTATGAGAAGTAGAAGATGATGACATTTATTGTAAATGAGGAGCAGAGAGTCAGCATTCTCTGGATTTATTTGTAGGGATTGAATCATGTCATTATGGGGTTTGGCAAACCCAAAATCTGTAGGGCAGACCAACAGACTAGAAACGCAGGTAGGAGTTGATGCTATAGTCTTGAGGCAAAATTTTTTCTACTCTAGAAAACAGGCTTTTTGCTCTTAAGACCTTCAACTCATTAGGTTAGGCCCACCCACATTATTGAGGGTTATCTCCTTTATTTAAAGTCAACTGATTATAGATGTTAACCACATCTACAAAATATTAATAAACCTTCACAGCAACACCTAAGATTATTGTTTGGTTAAATAACTTAGGTACAATAGCATAGCCGAGTTTATACATAAAACTAATCATCGCAGTGAGGATCGAGAAACAAGAGTTTAGAAATAAGGTGTATGGTTAGAAAAAGACTGCATACCTCCAAGAATTTTTTTATTGTTTCAGCAGCCTTTAATCAAAGATCTCTTTTTCTGCATTATGTATTTCCCTCTATGAAAATCTGATTGTCCCTTTTCTTATCAATTTCTCTTTTCTGATCTATTATTTGATAACCTCTGTACACTAATTCACAGGAAAATAAGACAGAAAGATATCAAATTTGTCGTGATAATAGTAAAATACATCAAAAATTTAAAGAGCATCTTCAAAGTTATTGCTTTGTAAAGGTATTTGATAGTCTGTTTCCAGAAATAACTGATCAGAAATCCTGAAAAATACTTCACCACAAAAACCTAGAGATGTTGGATAAATATAAAAAACAAAATTTTAAGTTCACATGTAAGCTTACAAGAAATGAATAAAGATCTCAAAAGCCACAAAATGAAAGCTGAAAATCAGAATGATATGCGAGAACTTACCTTTATTGGATATATAAGCTAATAGTGAAAGGGCATCAACTAAAATAACAGAAAAAAGAATGGATTTTTTTCATTGAGTAGAGGAGGGAAAACATTTAAAACTCAATTAATTAAAAAGGAAGATACAGAGGAATGATGTCAGCAAGATGACAGAATAGAAAGTCTAAGCCATTATTCTAGAACAGAAACACCAATTTAATAATGATATATGGACCAAAATAGCTTTATTATAATTTCAGAATCCAGTTAAGAAGTTATAGTAACCCAGGCAAACACAAATATGAGAACAGTCACATTGAAATAGATAAGAAGAGGCATTTCACTTTACTAGTGTTGGCAACTCCTCAAAGCCAGCACAGCTCACTGTTGGGAAAAAATGCCCCAGCTCATGATTTCTCCCTCTGGAGGAAAAAGAAGAGTGCAGTGTGTGTCCAATATTCTGGATTTAGGAGGGCTTCCCAAAGTATTGGTTTCTGTCTTGCTTCATTTGGAGTGCTAATAGAACTGGTATAATTTGGATGCCTGGGGGCTGCTGAGAACAGATAAGAATAGGGGACAGTTTTCTGCAAATAGCATGGCTTGGCATGATCGGGAGAAGGTGCACAACTTGAGGCTTCTCCCCGAGGAGAGAGAGAGAGGAGTGGTGTGGAGCATGTATTCAGCATTCTGTCTTTTTGGAGGGTTACTTGAGGAACTAATATATGCATTGACTTACTCAGGGTGCTGCCAAGGAGCCAGCCTATTTTGAGTGCCTGATGGATGATGTGAATAAGAGAGAGAGAGGGGTGGCTTCCTGCTGTAGAAATAGAAAACTTGCAGCATCATAGACAGACATGAATCTCTACCCCAGCTGACTGGTGATGATCTTTCCCTGTACAAAGCCAATCTGTAAACCCTGGGAGATATGGCTGTTTTTCCAAATTTGTGGATCCCAGTACAAAATTATGAAACACAAAAAACAGGGAAACAGCCCAAAATAGGAAAAAACCACAAATCTCCATATACCAATCCTAAAGAAATGAAGGTATATGAATTATCTGACAATTCTGACAAAAAGTTCAAAATAACCGTCATAAAGATGCTCTATGAGCTCAAGAATATGATGCATGAACAAAATGAGACTATTAATATCAACAAAGAAAATATGAAAAAGAAACAAACAGAAATTTTGGAGCTTAAGAATATAACTAAACTGAAAAATTCACTAGAGGGATTCAACAGCAGAGTTAATCAAACAGAAGAAAGAATCAGTGAACTTGAAAGACAATCGATATGAAATTATCTAGTCAGAGAAACAAAAAGAATGAAAACGAGTAAGGAAACCTGAGGGACTCATGGGATATTACCAAGAAAACCAATTTACATATAATGGAAGTTACAGAAGAAGAAAGACAGAAAGGGACAGACAGATTATTTAAAGAAATAATGTCTAAAAAATGTCCCAAATCTGGAGAAGGAAATGAGCATCCAGATTTAAGAAGACCAAAAACTCCAACTAAGAAAAATCTGGAGAAATCCATACCCAGACACATTATAATCAAATTGTCAAAAGTCAGAGAGAATTTTGAAAACAGCAAGAGCAAAGTGACTCACCATGTACAAAGTAACCATCATCAGACTATCAGTGGATTTCTCAGCAGAAACCTTGCAAGCCAGGAGAGAGTGAGATGATTATAGTCGATGTGCACAAAGAAAAACAAACCTGCCAACTAAAAATACCATCATATCCAGAAAAACATCCTTCAAAAATGAAAGATAAATAAAAACATTCTCAGGTAAATAGGAGCTGAGGTAGTTTATCATCACTAGACCTGCCTGACAAGAAATGTTGTGGGGGTTTCTTTAGTATAAAATATCATTTAATTTTTTTTATTTCAGCATATTGTGGGGGTACAAATGTTTAGGTTATGTATGTTGCCCTTGCCCCCACCCCAAGTCAGAGCTTCAAGCATGTCCGTCCCCTAGATGGTGCGTATCGTACTCATTATGTCTGTATATACCCGTCCCCTCTTCCCCCTTCCCATCTGCCCAACACCCGATAAATGTTATTCCTATATGTCCACTTAGGTGTTGATCAGTGAAACCAATTTGCTGGTGAGTACATGTGGTGCTTATTATTCCATTCTTGGGATACTTCATTTAGTAGAATGGGTTCCAGCTCTATCCAGGAAAATACAAGAGGTGTCATATCACTGTTGTTTCTTATAGCTGAATAGTACTCCATGGTATACATATACCACATTTTATTAATCCACTCATATATTGATGGGCACTTGGGTTGTTTCCACATCTTTGCAATTGTGAATTGTGCTGCTATAAACATTTGAGTGCAGATGTCTTTTTTATAGAATGTCTTTTGTTCTTTTGGGTAGATTCTCAATCGGATTGCTGGATCAAATGGTGTATCTTCTTGTATCTCTTTAAGGTATCTCCATATTGCTTTCCACAGAGGCTTCACTAGTTTGCAGTCCCACCAGCAGTGTATGAGTGTTCCTGTCTCTCTGCATCCATGTCAACATTTATTGTTTTAGAATTTTTTAATTATGGCCATTCTCACTGGAGATAAGTGATATCTCATTGTGGTTTTGATTTGCATTTCCCTGATGATAGGAGATGTTGAGCATTTTTTCATATGTTTGTTGGCCATTATTCTGTCCTCTTTTGAAAAGTTTCTGTTCATGAAAAAGCATGAAGACATAGGGGTACCATTAAGTGAACATATATTCACATTATTAGAGTTACAGTAGTAGGAGGGACAGAGAATAGGACAGATAGCTTATTTATTTATTTATTCATTCATTCATTCATTCAAAAATATTAAGAGGATGCAAGTGTTTTTGTTACCTTGATGAATTGCTGAAGTCAGGGCTTTTAGTGTACCCATCACCAGAATAGTGTACATTGTATTCAATATGTAAGTTTTTATCCATCAACCCCCTTCCACCTTTCCTTGTTCTTAGTTTCCAATGTCCTTTACACAATTTCATGACAGTATGTACCCATTGTTTAGCTCCCACTTATTAGTGAGAATAAGTGTTTATTTTTCCATTGTTGAGATAATTCACTTAGGATATTGGTCTCCAGTTCCATCCAAATTGCTGCAAAAGACATTAATTCATTTTTTTATGGCTGAGTAGTGCTCCATGGTATATATACGGTATATCACACTTTGTTAATCTGCTCATGAATTAATGGGCACTTGGGTTGATTCCACATCTTTGCAACTGTGAATTGTGCTGCAATAAACATTCAAGTGCAGGTGTTTTTGTTTGTTTGTTTGTTTGTTTTGATAAAATTACTTGTTTTCCTTTGCATAGACACCCAACAGTGGGATTGCTAGATTGAATGGTAGGTCTACTTTTAGTTCTTTGAGAAATCTCCATACTGTTTTCCATAGATCATGTACTAATTTGCAGTCCTACCAACAGTGTATAAGCATTTCTTTCTCTCTGCATCCATGCCAGCACCTCTGGTTTCTGGACTTTTTAATAAAAGCCATTCTAACAGTGGTAAGGTGATATCTCATTGTGGTTTTAATTTGCATTTCCCTGATGATTAGTGATGCTGAGCATTTTTTCATATGTTTCTTGGTTATCTGTCTGTCTTCTTTTGAAGAAAACTCTGTTCATGTCTTCCACCCACTTTTTAATGGGGTTGTTTGGGTTTTTTTCTTGCTGATTTGTTTGAGTTCTTTGTAGATTCTGGATATTAGATATATGGTTTGTGAATATTTTCTTCCATTCTATAGGTTGTCTATTTGCTCTGTTGATTATTTCCTTTGCTGTGCTGAAATTTTTTAATTTAATCAAATCCCATTTATTTATTTTTGTTGTTGCTGTGATTGCCATTGGGGTCATCTTCATAAATTCTTTGCTAGGCAAATATCTAGAAGAGTTTTTCCAACATTTTCTTCTAGAATTCTCATAGTTTCATGCCTTAGGTTTAAGTCTGTTATACCTCTTGAATTTATTTTTGTGAGTGGTGAGAGGTAGGGGTCGAATTTCATTCTTATGGATGTGGCTATCCAATTTTCCAAGCACCATTTATTGAATAGGGCTTCTTTTCCCCAGTGAATATTGTTGTCTGCTTTGTTGAAAACCAGTTGGTTTTAGGTAGATGGGTTCACTTTTCTTTTCCATTGGTCTGTGTCTCTATTTTTATACCAATACTATGCTGTTTTGGTTACTATAGCCTTTTAATATAGTTTGAAGTCTGGTAATGTGATGCCTCCAGATTTGTTCTTTTTGCTTAAGATTGCTTTTGCTATTTAGGCTCTTTTTTGGTTCTGAATGAAGCATGGAATTGTTTTTTCTAGATTTGTGAATATTATTAAGTCCTTAAAAAGAATTATAACTTACCATTTGCCACCACAATGTGGATGATCCTAGAGGATATTATGATAAGGGAAATAAGTCAGACACAGAAAGAAAAATATTTCATGTTCTCAGTTATATTTGGAATCTATTTTTAAAACCCTCAAATATGTGGAGAATAGAGAACAAAACAGTGGTTATAGAGTAGGGGTAGGTGTTAGGGAGGAAATCAGGAGATGTAGGTCAGAGGATACAAAGTAACATATAAGTAGGATGAACAAGTCTAGAGATCTAATTACAAAATGAGAACTATAGCTTAATAAAATTGTACTGTTTTGGGGATCCATGCTAAATTGAGTAAATTTTGGCTGCTCTTGTCACAAACACAAACAAAAAAAGAGCAGCTGTGAGAGATGATGGATTTGTTAATTTTCTTCACTGTAGTAACCTGTTCTACTATCTATATGTATTCTATACCAATATGTTGTATACCATAAGTATACACAATAAAATTTATTTTAAAATGTAAAGATAAAAATTAATTAAATAAAAATGAAAATCATAAAAATGAAAGCAGGAGTCATGAAAAAGAAAACCAATGGACAATAGAATTTGTCTCTTTGTCTCTTTGAAAAGTCTAGAAAAAAAGTTAGTTTTTGACAGAATTTATCAAATGAAAAAGAGAGATCTCTTATAAAACATAGATGTAAAAATTCCCAACAAAATATTACCAAATGTGTAAAAAGAATTATATACCATGCACAAGTGGGATTTACTCCAGGTAGAAAAAGCTGGTTCTGGTTCAATATCTTAAAACCAACCAACAAAATGTACCATATCAACATGCTAATGAAAAAAAATCACATGATCATAACGTTTGATACAGAAAAAGCATTTGAAAACCAACACCTATCCATGAAAAAAAAAACCTATCAGCAAGTTAGAAATAGAGGGGAACTAACTCAAATTAATAAAGAGAATCCACGAAAAATTCTACAGCTAACCTCATACTTAATGCTAAAAGACTAAATGCTTTCACCCTAAGATCAGGAACATAGCCAAGATTCCACTCTTATTTAACATAATGTTGGATGTTCTAGCCACTGCAATTAGGCAAGAAAACAAAATAAATGTGATACAGATTGGGCAGAAGGAAATACAACTTTCCCTATTTGTAAATGACATGATTGTCCATGTAGGACATCCCAAGGAATTTAGAAAATCACTCCTAGAACTAATAAATGAGCTCAACAAATTTGCAGGATAAAGGAATCAACTACATTTCCGTAGATTAAGAACAAATTTGTGGAAACCAAAATTAAAAACAAAATACCATTTACAATTGCTTAATGAAAATGAAAATGATAAGCTTGGGTATAAACTGAATAAAATATTGAAAAGACTCATATGCAGAAAAATTACAAAATGTTTATGAAAGAAATCACAGAGGACCTAAATAAATGGAGAGGCATACTATGTTCATGTATTGAAATACTCAGTAAAGATTTCAATTCTCCTTAAATTGACATATAGGTTTAATATAATTCTTAACAAAATCCCAGCAACAATTTTTGTAGCAATAGACAAGCTTCTTTTAAAATTTATATGGAAAGACACAAGGCTTTGAATAGCTAAAACAATCTTAAAAAATATAGAGCAGTAGCTTGACCTCTTCTGCCCCCATTTGAATGCCCTTGATTTCCTTCTTTTCTCTGATTGCTTTGGCTATGACTTCCAGCACTATGTTGAATTGAAGCTCTGACTCGGGTGGGGCAAAGGCAATATGTGTAACCTGAACATTTGTACCCTGTAATATGCTGAAATAAAAAAAAAAGAATAAAGAGGGAGGAATCATTCTACCCAATTTAAGGTTTATTATATAGCTACAGTAATCAAAACAGTGTGGTATTGGTGGAGGGATGGATTCATATATCAGTGGAACAGAATACAGAACCCCAAAATAGACCCTCACATATATGCCCTACTGATTTTTGATAAAAGTGCAAAAACAAGTCAAAGAGGAGAGTCTTTCCACAAATGGTGCTGAAGCATTCGGACATCCACAGGAAAAGAAAATGAACCTAGACCTGAACCTTTCAGCTTACATAAAAATTAACTCCAAATGGACCACAAACTTAAATGTTAAATGCAAAACTATATATCTTTTATAAATTAATATAGGAGATCTTTGGGATCTTTGGGATCTGACCTAAGCAAAGACTTCTTAGACTTGACACTAAAAACATAATTCATAAAAGGAAAAATTAATAAGTTGGACCTGATCAAATTAACCTTTTCTCTGTGGAAAACTATGTGAAGAGGATGAAAATATTAACTACAGAGTAGAAAAAATATTTTCAAATCACACATCCAACAAAGGACTAGTGTTGAGAATAGGTAAAGAACTGTCAAAACTCATTATTAAAAAACAAACAATCCAATTAGAAAATGGACAAAAGACATGAACAGACATTTCACTGATAAAATATACAGGTGGCAAAAAATATATGAAATAATGTTCAACTTCATTAGCCATTAGAGAAATGTAAATTAAAAGCACAAAGTGATATCACTATACTATATCAGAATGGCTAAAATAAAAAAAAAATAGTGACAACACTGAATGCTGGCAGGCATCAGAAGAAACTGGGTCAGTCATACATTACTGGTAGAAATGTAAAACGGTATAGCCAATCTGAAAAATAATTCGGGAAGTTCACAAAAAAATAAACATACACATACCACATAGCCTAACAATTATACTCTTGGGTATTTACCCCAGAAAAAAATGTAAATTTATTTTTACCCCAAAACCTGTACACAAATGTTCATAGCAACTTTATTCATAATACCCCCAAACTGGAAACAACCCAGATGTCCTTCAACAGGTAAATGGTTAAATAAACTGTGGACCATCCATACCATGGAATACTACTCAGTAATAAAAAGAAATGAAGTACTGATATGTGCAACAACTTGGAAGGATATTCAGATTATTATACTGAGTTTAAAAAGTCAATCTCAGCGTTTTACATAAACACTATGTGATTCTAGTTATGTAACATTCTTGAAATGAAAATTATAGAAATGGAGAACAGACTAGTGGCTGCCAGAGGGAAAGAAGTAGGTGCAGTTTTCAAAGAGTAATATGAGGGATCCTTGTGGTGATCAAACTATTATGTATCTTGACTGTAGTGTTGGGCTCAAACACATACACATGTGATACAATTACATAGAATTATACATACACACATACATATATACACACAAATAAGTACCTGTAAAGCTGGTAAAATCTAAATAAAACAGAAAGATTATATCCATGTCAATATCCTGGTCATGCTATAGTTCTATAGATATGTAGGATGTTACCATTGGGGAAACTGGGCAAGGAGTATATGAGATCTCTCTATATTATTTCTTAATACATTTGAATAAAAAGTTTAAAAGTAAAAAAATTAGGCAAAAAATGGGACAAAATATCAGAGATTAAAAACATCAGAGATTGAAAACATTAGAGATGTTATGATTAACTTTAGGTTCATATACTTGAAAACTTGGATAAAACAGACAATTTCCTAGAAATTGTATTAAAATTGACAAAACAGAAAATCTTGATAAACATAATCATTAGAGAATCTGAGCCAGTAGCTAAAAATTTACTCCCAAACAAGCAGTAAAAAATAGGCCTAAATGATTTTATGGGTGAATTTTACCAAATAGTCAAGAAGCATAGAATTCCAATCTTCTGTAGACTTTTTAGATAATAGAAAATAAGAAAACACTCAGTGATTTTATTGAGGCTAATGTAATCTTGATACCAAAAACAGAAATGGGTATTTTAAGAAAGAGAAATTGTTAATTAATCAATATAAATGCAAATGTCCTAAAGTATTATCAATATTTCAAATATTAACAAAAATACTATCAATGATATTTTATTTGGGATGTTTGTATTTTAGTGTCTTAAAGCGTGCAACACGATCAGGTTAAGTTAAACTCAGTGATAAAATTGTCACTAGTAAATTGAGTAAGTAGGACTCATGGGGTATAATCAGAAAATATTAATAATTTTTGATTTCTGTATTGCCAGTTTAAATTCATTGTGTAGGGTTAGGTCTTCTTTTTCCTTTGGATCAGAACTAATCAGTTCTCATGACTCTTATGTATATTGGTCATGTTTTGTCACAGAAGAGTCTAAATTTCATTAAAGTATCAGTAATAATTAAATCTGTAATATTTCCTTAAAGTTTAATTTTCTTCCATCTCTTAATCTTAGGCCTATGTGAAAAAGAAAATGTGGCTAATATCTTCTTACTATTTCGATAGAGTACTTCTAACCATCATCTGTCATATTGCCTGAGGGTTTCTGAAGCCTCTAGAATTGCACCAGAGGAGGGGATAGGTGAGAGAAGGAAGAGTAATTTTTTTCTTGATTAATACTGCCATGAACCATTATTAACATTGTCTGAGCTAGCTGATGTCTAAAACCGATATTTTCTTATGATGTACTTTTGTAGGCTTTTCTGAGATGTTCCCGGCCTTCGTATTTCTCAAGCACAGTTGAAAACCAGTGTACTATGGTCTCCTGAGATTTAGGTGACAATATCAAGCCTTCAAGTCATTCCATCAAAGCTTCTTTCCCTAGCCTTAAGGCGAAATGTGTGTCTTGCCCCCAACCCCTGGGAGAACTCCAGACTCACAGAACACCTAAAACATTCTCCCAACTCATTTTCTAATTTCCAAGCCTTTTTATGGCCTCTCCAGCTTCTTTTAGATGTGGGGATTGGGGGTCAGCTAAGGGTCACAAAACCAGTTTGCAGCTACCTCCTTCATAAGACCAGCATGGTGGTCTCACACCTCACATTGGAATGTGTTGTTTATTGTCTTGGGGCCTCAGCCAAAACTGAGACTGAAATAGTTCCATTTTAAAATCCTGTTTCATAAGGTTGGCTTGCCATTAGGAAAATCCATTAACGTAATTAAACACAATAGACAATGAAGAAAATGTATTATTATCTCAATGGAAACAGGGCAATCATTTGATAGAATTCAATATTTATGACTTAAAAAAATCTCATATAACCTAGTAATAGAAAAGAATTTCTTAATCTGCTTAAGAGCATCTATCAAAAACTTCTATAGTAAACATCATATTCAATGGCAAAATGTTAACAGCCTTATTATTTTTGTCAGTGTTATGGGTATGGTTTATTTAAAAATATGGAGTATACCAATCCGTGACCTATATGCAGAGGAAATCCTTTGACCATATGTCAAAAGTCAAGGAATGTGTACTTACACATTTCAAGTTAAAATAGAATTTTGAAAAACTGTTTCATATTTATGTGTCACTACTTTATTTTTTCTAATTAACCAACCAACTGCTTTTTTTTGCATTACCACACATTCTTATCGTTTGTTATCAGAACACTTAAAATCTATTCTCTTAGCAATTCTCATGTATACAATAAATTGTTACTAACTCTAGTCACCGTGTTGTACAACGGATCTCTTACACTTATTCTTCCTGTCTAACTGAAATTTTATATCCTTTAACCTCTCTCTAATCCTCCCACCCCCATCCCCTGGTAACCACCATTCTACTTTCTAATTCTATGAGTTCAACTTTTTGAAATTCCACATGTAAGTGAGATCATGTGGTATTTGTCTTTCTGTGTCTGGCATGTCTCATTTAGTATAATGCCCTCCAGTTTCATCCATGCTGTAGCAAATGACAGGATTTCCTTTCTTTTTAAGGCTGAATATATTTCATTGTATATACCACATGTTCTTTATCCATTGATCCACTGATGGGCACTTAGGTTGATTCTATTAATATATCTTGGCTATTGTGAAGAATGCTGCAATGAACATGGGGTGAAGATATCTCTTTGACATATGGATTTAATTTCATTTGGAAATATATCTATAGTGGGATTGCTAGATCATATGGCAGTTCCATTTTTAAATTTTTGAGAAACCTCCACACTGTTTTCCATTATGGCTGTACTAATTTACATTCCCACCAACAGTGTACAAGGGTTCCCTTTTCTCAACATCCTTGCCAACACTAGTTATGTCTCATCTTCTTGATAATAGCTATTCTAACAGGGATGAGGTGATGTTTCACTGTGGTTTTAATTTGTATTTCCCTAATGATTAGGAATGTTGGGCATTTTTTCATATACGTGTTAGCCATTTGAATGTCTTCTGTGGAGATAAATATCTATGTAGGTCCTTTGACCATTTTTTAATTAACCTGATTAGGTTATTTGTTTTCTTGCTGTTGAGTTGCTTGAGTTCCTTATATGATTGCATATTAATCCCTAAACTATAATGTAGTTTTAAGAAATAATATAGAGATATCCCATATATCCTTCACCCAGTTTTTCCTATGGAATATTAACCGTTATTAAACCCACATGGTTTGCAAATATTTTCTCCCATTTCTTAGGTTGCCTCTTCACTCTGTTGATTGTTTCTTTTGCTATGGAGAAGCTTTTAGTTTGATGTAATCACATTTATCTACTTTTGCTTTTGTTATCTGTGTTTTGTGGGTCATATCCAAAAAATCATTGCCTAGGTCAATGTCATGAAATTTCCCTATTTTGTTCCTAGTACTTTTACAGTTTGAGGTCTTATGTTTAAGTCTTTCCTCCATTTTGAGTTCTTTTTTTTTGTGTATGATATAAGGGTCCAATTTCAATCTTCTGCATGTGGATATCCAGTGTTCCCAACACCATTTACTGAGGAGACTGTCCTTTCCCCATTTTGTGTTCTTGTCACCTTTGTTCAAAAAATCACTTGATCATAAATGTGTATATTTAGTTCTGGGCTCTCTATTCTGTTTCATTGGCCTATGTGTCTGTTTTTATGCAAGTGCCATGCTGTTTTGATTACTATAGCTTTGTAGTATATTTTGAAGTAAGGTAGTGTGCTGCCTCTACCTTTGTTCTTTTTGCTTAAGATTGTTTTGGCTATTCGGGGTCTTTTGTGCTTCCATGTGAATTTTAGTATTGTTTTTCTATTTCTGTGAAAAACATCAGTGGAATTTTGATAGGGATGTCAGTGCCTCTATAGATTACTGGGAGGGAGCGGGCCAGGGTAACAATATTAATTCTTCTAATTAATGAACAAAAAATATCTTCCCATTTATTTGTGCCTTCTTCAGTTTCTTTCATATATATTCTATAGTTTTCAGCATACAGATTTTTCACCTCTTTGGTTAAATTTATTCCTAAGTATTTTATTTTATTTTTTATAGCTATTGTAAATGTTATAAATGGGATTGTTTCCTTTTTGGATAGTTCATTATTAGTGTATAGAAATGGCACTGATTTTTGTATGTTGTTTTTGTATACTGTAACTTTACTGAATTCATTTACCAGTTCTAACAGTTTTTTCATGGAGTCCCTAAGGTTTTCTATGTATAAGATCACATCATATAGTAGTCTTATTTTTTTCTCAATAGGGAAACGTTGTTTTCATAAAAACTTTAGTAATGACAATACATTAATTTCTTTCTCTAAGTTTATACTTGTGGTACAATATCATCTCAGCATAATTGTCTTCTTTGTGATGCAAAACTTTTCTATTAATTTGACCTGAAATGGCAATTTCAAAACTGCTCTTCATGATTTCAGAGTACATTTACTTATTCTCTTTAGAACATTGGTTTCTTTCTGAGTAATATTTAGAAATTTTAGTGTTCTTATAAATGATGGGTGCTTGTAGTTGGTAAAACTGGCTATAATCTCTTAGTATTAAAATTATACTCAAAATCTTAACATGAAATAGTAATGCAATTCCTGGTGCTCATCTAAATGAATAACTATAATCATTGGGTTGTTTATGTATCTACTTTGAGTTAGGAATAAATTCAGGAGCCATATTTTATCATAAAATTCTTATTCACTTATTTAGAAACTTCATTTTTAAAATAAGGATTAAGACAAGATACCATTATCTTTACTTCATTTCAACATTTTTCTGGTGATTTGATCCAGCATGGTAAGATAAGAATTAAAAAAACACAGTAGAATTTATTTGATTAGGAAAGTAAGGAATGAAACTACTACTATTTGGAAATATGCAATTGTCTATACATAAGACCCAAGAAAATCTATAGAAAAATTATTAGAACTGATAAGAAAGTTCAGCAAAGTCAATAAATAGAAGATCTATATGTGAAAATCTATTGTGTTTCTATAGATCAGTAACAAAGTTAGAAAATGTAACTTTTTAAAAGGTGCCAATTTCAAAGCAATTTTAAAAGATAGTAATAGATCTAATAAAAGATATACATGACCTTTATGGAGAAAATTATAGACTGTTATCACAAGACATTAAGGAAAACCAAAGAAGTGGCGAGAAATGTTTATTGAGAAGAAGATTCAACAATCATAAATCATAAATATGTTAATTGTCCCAAAATCAATGTAAGAATCAATATAATTCCAATCAAAAGACATTCATAGAAATAATAAACCCAAATTCTGGAGTGGCAGAAATGTGAGAAGGGACATATAAGGATTTCCATTATTTTCTAATATTTTATTTTTTAATGTAGGTAGTCGGTACACAAGTGTTCATTATATTCTTTTCTTTTTTGTATTTCTGAAATACTATGTTTAGAAAAAGAGTACTGGGTACATGAGTTTAGCTTTGTACTGGTGTCTACAAGCTACCCTCATAAAGTAACTGCTAATTTACTATAGCATATCTATATGCGTTTGTACACTAGATTCTCTATTCCTCATGTCTGTGTGACTTAAACCAGGTAATTTATTCTCCTAAATTCTCAGTTTCCACATTTATGAAATGTGGCTCTCATAAGGAATTTAAAAATTCAAATAAAAAATTTAAAGAATAGGACGAAGTATGCTATCAGTAAATTTTAGTTTGTTTCTCTGAGGGGAGAGTGTCAATTTGGTTCAGATGGTGAAGCATCTGGGAATCAGTGCCCTTTGCGAAACAACATGAAATCCTGACATATTTAACTCAATCTTGTCAACTGAGAGCAGTTTCACTCAAAGTAAATATGGCACAGGTATGCAATATACAATCACAACCACACGTGTGCATAAAAAGTGTTTATAAATTACTCCACTAGTCTGCATTTGCTACCACTTCAATCATTTTGTCATCTGCTAGCATTCTTAGCAGCTGGTATAAGAAAAATTTATGGATAGAATTATAAGATTGAAAAATTCCCATGTATTAACCTAAAGTTTTTCCCCTGTAAATTGAGAAAAGAGCACCAATATTGGAGTTTACTTGAAAAACCCTCAATTGATTGGTCTTGTTGAGGGAACAAAAAAGCCCTGGTGTGCAAAGCAAACAGGCCATTGAAAAGGAAGACCTAGCAGCTCTCTCCAGCAGAATGAAAACACCTTTAAACATTCCTATCAGTTTAGTCAACATGCCAAATCTTTCTTTAAAGGATTTCTTGCTTTGTGGTAAGAACTTCTTTGTTATCAAGTATTGGGGCAAACAATCAATCCTTCATTTAAAGACAAAACTGCTATTTTAAAATCCAAATCAGAAACTGTTTGAAATACAGCTGACCCTTGAACAACAGGGCTTTGAACTGTACGGGTACAATTATACTTAGATTTTCTTCTGCCTCTACCACCCTTGAGACAGGAAAATCAACTCGTTGTCCTCTTCCTCAGTCTACTCAAAGTGAAGATGATGAAGATGAAGACCTTTATGATGATTCCCTTACACTTAATAAATTGCAAATATATTTTGTCTTCCTTCAGATTTTTTAATAACATTTTCTTTTCTCTAGCTTACTTTATTATAAGAATACAGTATATAATACATATAACATATGAAATATGTGTCTATCGACTGTATTATCGGTAAGGCTTCTGATCAATAGTGGGCTATTTGTAGTTAAGTTTTGAGGGAGTCAAAAGTTATAAGCAGATTTTTTACTATGTAGGGGGTCAGTGCCCCTGACTCCTGCATAGTTCAAGGGTCAACTATATTTGAATCTTCTAAGTTTAAAATGGTCTATGCACAGAGCTCATTCAGATAGTGAGTTGTATCAAGTGGGGATGAAAGAAACTTCTCTTTAAAGTAGGACTGTCCAGGCATTCTAGATCTTGGTGTGTCTACACTTAAATTAATTTACAAAGATCCTTGAAGTCTTGCTGGTGCCCAGACTTCCCCATTAAGATTTAAGGAGATATAAATAAATCTACTATTCAAAGAAAACAGATATTTTCATCCACCTTTTCTCCACATGCTGCCCATGCCCTATTAAGACAAGAACAGACAGTCCTCTTTCCCAAGGTTGTTCAGGAAGTTACTGATTTATTAAATGAACAATATTTATTGAGTACCTATTAGGTTACATCACTGTTCTAGACACTGCAGATATAGCAGTGAACAAAGTAAACAAAGTTGATTAATGGATGTGCAGTATACTGTTAGTGGCTTTATAAAAAGGAAATTAATCAATGCATGAGAATAGAATAATGGTTAATGCCATGTAAGATAGAGTGGTCAGTGAGGACCTCAACTAGGGGGTGACATTTGAGCAGAGATCTGAATGAAGTGAGCTCTGTGAAGATTTTGGGAAACAGTCCCTGACAGAGGAGAGAATGCCAAGTACAAAGGCCTGAGGTGGGAACATGTTTGTTGTGCTAGAGGAAGAACAGAAGGCCAATGTGTGGCTTTAGCTTAGGAAGAAAGAGAGCTAGTGGTGGGATATGATGTCAGAGAAATAGCCATAGACCATAAAATGAAGGGCTTTGTAGGTCACAATAAAAACTAGGTATTATTTTAGGTGCAATAAGAAACAACTGGAGGATTTTGAACATGAGAATGACATACATTGATTTATATTTTAAAGGGTCATCCTGGAAACTCTAGAAGGATGAACTATAAAGAGGTAAGAGTGAAAGGTAGGAGAGAGGGTAGGAGGCTATTACAGTAATCTAGGTGAGAGATCAGGATAGTTGGGGCCTGGAGTGTACTGGTGGAAGTGGTGAGATGAGTGAGGGTAGAATCTATAGTGTTTGCTAATGGATTAGATGTGGCAAGTAAGAGTATGAGAGTAAGAGAACACTTCAACTTTTGTGACTTTAGCAAAAGTATGAACCATTAACTGAGATAGGAAACACTGAAGAAAGAGCAGGTTTGTAGGAGACAGGGAATCTAGGATTTATTTTTGGACATGTTAATTTTGAGATCACTATTAGAAATCCAAGATCCAATAGTAGATATAAGATTGGAATTTAGGGAAAGGTTGGAGCTAGAGATATCTGGGAGATGTCAGTTTATAGATTGTACTTAAAGCAGTGAAATCACCTAGGAAGAAAGTGTAGGTAGAGATTACTAGGTGTCTGAGGATTGATGCTAGGGCATTACAACATATAGAAATATGGAACAACAACAATAACAACAAAAATAGCAAAGAAGACTCCAAAGAGGCAGTCAGCAAGGGAAGAAAAGCCAGTCCTGGAAGCCAATTGAAGAAAATATTTTATGAAGGAAAGAAAAATCAACTTTGACAAATGATGCTGAGAGCTGCAGAAATATGAAAATTGAGGACTGACATTGGATTTGGCAATGTGGAGGGAACGCAAAGAGCCAGATTTCAGTGAAGTGTTGATGACAAAAACCATATTGTAGTGGATTCAAGGTATAGTTAGAAGGAAAGAAATGAAAGTTTTATAGGCAACACTTTCAAAGACTTTGGCTGTAAAATGGAGTAATAAAATGTTGAAGGAATGTTGAAATGAAGGAGATTTTTATGATTGAAGCTATTAAAGCTGGTTTGTGTGCTAATGAAAATGATAGCAAAATTGATATTGCAAGAGAAAAGGGGGACAGTTACAGAAGCATTGTTCTTGAGGTGTTGAGAACCATGTAGGTGACAATACACAAATGGGGAAATACTGGCTTTAGATAGGAGTCAGGCAGTTTATCTTTTGTAACTGGAGAAAAGGGAGAGTATATGGGTGTAGATGCAATGAGATTGGAAGATGTTGTGGTGAAGGATGTGGAAGTTAGAACTCTTTCTGATTGGTTTTTCAATGAAATAAGTCATGTCATCAGCTAATTGAGAAGTAGGGAAAAGGTGCTGGGATTTTGAGGCAGGAGGTAATGGGGTGATATAGTCATCTTAGACAATGGGAGAATGATCTAACCTTAGGTAAGTGTAGTAGGAATGCCAGGCAGCGCTGAAGATCCATGTGTGGCTCATGGTCATAAATCTAAAATAAGCCCACCTGCATACCTTATTGCCAATCATGTTCAGAAACTGAGGTGCAGGCATGCAATAGGTGGCAAGATGGATTTAAGCCAAGGATGAGATTTTGCCTATGACTACAAGCTGTCTTGGTCCAATTCATGACATTTCTCATAAGGTAACATAAGAAGCAATAAAGTGCAATCAGTAGATGGACTAGAAATTCAGTTAAACTAAAGCAAGGACTTAGGAAAGAAGGAGTGGCTAGAGATAAAGTTAGGGAAATAAACAAAAATACATCAAGGGAAGACAAAACACTTCATTCATTCTTCAGACTTTTCCATATGAATCAGTCTTTTGATAACCCTCAAATTGTGTGATGGATCTTGATTACTGAGAAAGAAGAGAGAGGCAAATTTGAGAATATCTACATTATGGTATTTATTTTCAACTCCCTCATTATTCAATAAACTATCCTCATCAATATCCCCAACAGCAAGAAGTTAGTCTGGGGACATTTTCTAACATAATTTTTAAACAAAAATCTATTCACTAGAAAGCCTCTCTCTGTAGAAACATAAAGAAAGTTTCTATCTTTCTGTATGGGTGTAGGGAGCGTGGATTCCTGCTAAGGCTGTTGTCGGCAACTGCGCTACATACCCTAGCAAACTTCTTTTCAAATTCTGTAGTTCAATACACCATGTGTGGGATAAGCTCCCTTTTCAGACTCTGCACATTGGCAGTTGTTTTGCACACTGGCAGCTGTTTTGTTAAATCTTGCAATTACACAAGTGATGCCAGCAGCCTAAATAGCATTCCATATTAAGGAAAATGGGCAAGCATTTCCAATGATCATACATAGAATTCAGGCTCTTAGTGGAGACTTTCGGGGTCCATATTATAAGGAACCATGTCATGATGGACCTTAGAAGCCAGATTGATGAGCCTGGACTTGTTACTCTATTGTTGAGAATGTAAATTAGTACAGCCATTATGAAAAACAGTGTGTAGTTTTCTCAAAAATTAAAAATAGAGCTACCACATGATCCAGCAATACCAGTTCTGGCTATATATCCAAGAGAAACAATATGTCAAAGAGATATCAGCACCTCCATGTTCACTGCAGCATTATTCACAACAGCCAAGATACGCAAACAACCAAAGCACCCATCAACGGATGAATGGATAAAGAAAATATGCTATATATAAACAATGGAATACTATTCAGCCTTTTTGTTTGTTTGTTTCAGGATATTATGGGGTCACAAACATTTTGGTTACATGTTATGACTTTGCCTCACCCAAGCCAGGATTACAGACATGCCCTTTCCCCCATACAATGCTCATTGTATCCATTACTTGTGAGTTTACCCACCCCCACCCCCCAATGAATATTACTACCATGTGAGCACCTTAGTGTTGATCAGTTAGTGCCAATTTGATGGTGAGTACATGTGGTGCTTATTCTTCCATTCATGTGATATGGAAATCCTTCCGTTTGCAACAATTTGGATGAACCTGGAGGACTTTATTAGTGAAATAAGCCAGGCACAGAAAGACAAATACTGAATGATCTCACTTGTATGTGGAATCTAAAATAATCTAACTCATAGAAGCAGAGTAGAATGTAGAATGGTTGGGGGGGTGGGGATTGGGGAGATGTTAGTCAAGGATACAAAATTTCAGTTAGATAGGAAGAATAAGTTCAAGAGATCTATTGTAAAACATGGTGACTATAGTTAAAAACAATGTATATTTGAGTATTGCTAAGAGAGTTATCACCACAAATAACTACGTGAGGTGATGGATATGTTAATTTCCTTGATTTAGCCATTTCATAATGTTTACATATATGAAAACATCATGTTGTACACCATAAATATGTAAAATTTTTATTTGTCAATTTAAAAAGTAAATAATAAAAAACACATATGCCTTTATATATATATATATATACATATATACATAATTTTTATTTGTCAAGTATACCTAAATAGATCTGCAAAAAAAAAAAAAAAGAGAGACAAATGGAGGCCGAGACTACACTGTTTAGAGAAATTGCATTCATGAAGATCCTTACACTTAATGTCTTGAAGAAGATGATTTTCATATCACTTCTTTTGAGATTCATAGTCAACCCCTTTCTTTCAGTTTATGGCATCTTCCATTAATTATAAACCTCAATCTGCAGTTGTACTTCTCCCAGTTTTTTCAGATGCAAAACAAAGGCTATCTACGACAACTTAAGCTTGATGGGGTACTGTATGAGATGCTAAGGAGTGGCTCACTCTTCTATTCCAACCTTTTTCTAGTGTGCTTTTCTGTATTTCAAAGATTGAAAAACTCCCTTTGAGTTAGGATTCTGAGTATGATTTGTGCTCCACCAATCAGATGCTGTCCTATAAAACTTGAATTAAGAACTGAGTTAGATGGGAAAAGAGGCAGGATACAAGGAACCCCTGTTGTCTTTATACATTGCGATATGGGACATAGGGTTCTGGAACTGATAGCTGTGACTTACTGATTTTGCAGCAGCAACCTTGGTAGCCCCATTCTGTGGGGATTTAGGGAGCTGTTCCTTGAAGCTCAGTCTAGAATTCGCTTTGTCAGTGCTAATGTTGTCCACAGAGTTATGGGTTTTACTGCATGAGAGAAGAGAAGGAAGAGCAGGAGAAGGCAGACTGACCCCATAATCCATGAGGTCTTTGGCTGTTCTCCAGGGCACCTCTCCAGTTCCTTTTCCCTTGGAGGACAGAGTTTGGTGGAGAAGGGAGTGGAGGGGATTTAGAGAGGCAAATGGAAGATACCTAGCACAATAATTATGTCTAATAATTCAGCTAATCTTTGGGTTTTAGCTGGTCTTACACTTATTCCCACTGGCATTCACTGCAGGGGTTTGCTCTTAAATATTCATTGGTAAACATGCAGGACATTATGCTATGACGCTTACATACCTTATTTCAGTTTAGTAAATCTTTAAGATAACTTTATAAAATGAATATTTTATCACAACATTATAGATAAGCAAACTGACACTCTGACATTGAAGAAACTTGTCCTGGCTCACATAGCTGAAAATTGGAATTGCTGGGATTTGAACTTAGGTCTGTGTGGTTCTAAAGTCTAAGTTCATTTAGAAAGTCATGCTACCTTAGCTACCTTAGAGACAGAGGGTGGGAAAGGGAGGGAGAGGAAGAGGGAACCAGGAACGGAGCTTAGGGACTAGGCAGTTTACTGAAAAACTGCTCACTGCATAGTTTACTGGCAAGATTTAGCAGCAATTAGTTACAGGGGTGAAGACTTCTCAAGGGCTTCAAAGATGGACTTACATTTCTCCGTGGAGTGATTGGGTGAATGGCAAAGCCATTGGTTTAGAGTGAGAACACAGAAAGAGGAGCAGGGAATTCAATTCTAAATCTCTTTGACTAAGATTAAATAACATTACAAACTTGCCCATTTTCATTTCTCCCCTGCCAATGATTTTTCTTTCTATTGTCAACTGTCAGTTTTTGAGTAGTAAAAACAAGCAGGACACAATTGATACACAATGTATGGTTTTGAGGATCAACCATTCTTAGGGTTGTAAAACATTTTACAAACTTTTTACAAACATGTTACAAACTTCACCTCTTTCAACAAATATATTGACAATTTTATTGATGATAAAATCACTTATTGCATTCAATTTAGTGTTAAATAATATTGTAACAGAGGAGTTTCAGCAATTGAGAACATTTGTACCAATGAAGTAGGCTAGGCAAATTTTTCAGAATAGTTCTTTTTGGCTATGTTATGTTCATCATAATAGATATAAGATTTTAAAACATGTTTATTTTATTTCAAGAACATACTTTAATATTAGGCCATTAAATATGAAATGTCCAATTTTGAATCAAAAGTTTAGTTTGTTATATCTAAAACAAGAAGCAGTACAATTAATCAAAGTATGTACCTAAACTATTGACAGAGTTTTGCCATCTTAATGGTAACTGGTTTATGCCAGCAGTGGAGAAGCCTGGAGAGCGAGTGGCGATGAAATTGTGAAAGGCATTTTCCACAGTTTGTTGAAAATTGAATATTTTTCCTTATAAGCAGTGGTCCAAAGCCTGGAAGAAATGGTAGGTCTGGTGAATATGGTGGATGACAGAGAGTTTCCAAGTCCACCTTCTATAGTTTGAGCAGTGTTGTTTTTTGTGACATGGTAGTCTTGCAAGAGGATTGTACTGTCTCTATTGACCAATCTCGGCTGCTTAATCACAAGCATCCTCATCATTTCATCCAATTGGTTGCAGTAGACATCCACTGTAATTGATTGACCAGGTTTCACGAAGCTGTAGTGGATAATACCAGTGCTGGACCACCAAACAGACACCATTAGCTTTTTGTGAGGAATGTTCGGTTTTGGACTGTGTTTTGGCATTTCATCTTTATCCAACCATTGTGCTGAACGCTTGCAATTGTCAAAAAGAATCCATTTTTCATCACACATAACGATATAATGTAGAAATGGTTTGCCTTTATGTTATGACAGCAAGGAAAGGCAAGCTTTGAGACAATTTCTCTTTCGATGCTTGTTTAATTCATGCAGTACCTATATATGCAGCTTCTTTACCTTGCCAATTTGTTTCAAATGGTCCAATATTGTTGGAACAGTAATGTCAAACCTTGCTGCTAATTCACACATAGGTTGAGATGGATTCGCTTGACTATAGCTTTCAGCTCATCATTATCCACCTTAGTCTCAGCTCACCCACATGGCTCATTTTCAAGATTAAAATCATCAGATTGGAACTTCTCAAACCTTCGATGTACTGTGCATTCTTTAGCCACATCCTTCCCAAATACTCATTGATATTTTGAGCTATCTGCACTGCATTGGTTCCAGGACACAATTCATATTAAAAATAACATGAATTTTTGACTTATGTATGGTTTCACAAAAATTGCTCTAAAAAAAATCTGAAAGATAATCACAAGCCAAAACGTGCGTTTGAAAGAATGAGGATATACCTTTGCAATAAAAAAACAAACAAAACAAAAACCAAGAATTGTCAAAGTGAAATGTCAGAGATATCAATTGTCATAGTTAGTACTTAAGGAAATCAGACATTCCATATTAATAACTTAACAATGAACCCTCTTGTTTTGATTTTTCAATTATTTTTAATAATTAAGAGCCTTAGTATAGTAAGATACAATTTGCACCTTTGTATGGCAAAGTAGATTCTCATATTAGTGTCAAAAATGTATTTGCAAAAACTAAAACCTTCTTGTCAAAAATTCATGTAAGACCATGAAATGGAATTTTGCTGGTTTTCTTACCAGGAAAATTGATTTTTTTTTCCTGTTCTAGCCATATAGGCATCTTTTAAAGGGGTATTGTCTCCAGTTTCATCACTCATAATTTGAAAATTATAAACTATTTTTGTGACCACCTTGTAACTTGCTCCAAATGTGGAAATCTAATATTGGTCATAAAAAAATTAATGTTCTAATCTGTTCCTTAAAAATTTTACTTTCTTGAGGAGTCCTTAAATTCTTAAGATCTTCAATAGTACTCTTATGAAATACCAAGGAACTTGCATCAAGAGATTAGTACATGTACCTTGTAAATGCACTAATGTATATGAAATCTTTAAAATCAATTTAAATGTGCTATTTTTGTTAATGCACATCTTGAGGTGGTTAAATCACCTTAAAAATCTTGCTCTTTCACTATAGATATGTGGATTTATTTCTGGGCTCTCTATTCAGTTCCATTGGTCTATGTGTCTGGTTTTTTTATTTCCGAATATTACAGGGGTACTAATGTTTAGGTTACATATATTGCCTTTGCATCACCCGAGTCAGAGCTACAAGTGTGCCCATCCCCCAGACAGTGCGCACCACAACCATTAGGTGTGAATATAGCCATCCTCTGCCCCCCACCACCTGCCCGAAACCCTATGAATGTTACTTCCATATGTGCACTTAAGTGTTGATCAATTAGTACCAATTTGATGGTAAGTACATGTGGTGCTTGTTTTTCCATTCTTGTGATACTTCACTTAGAAGAATGGGCTCTAGCTCCATCCAGGATACTACAAGAGATGTTAGTTCACCATTGTTTTTTGTGGCTGAGTAATACTCCACGGTATACATATACCACATTTTGTTAATCCACTCACGTATTAATGGGCACTTGGGTTGTTTCCACATCTTTGCAGTTGTGAATTGTGCCACTATAAACATTTGAGTGCAGGTGTCTTTATTATAGAATGTCTTTTTTTCCTTTGGGTAGATGCCCAGTAGTGGGATTGCTGGATCAAATGGTAGTTCTACTTTTAGTTCTTCAAAGTATCTCCATATTACTTTCCATAGAGGTTGTACTAGTTTGCAGTCCCACCAGCAGTGTATGAGTGTTCCTATCTCTCCGCATCCATGCCAACATTTGTTGTTTTGGGATGTATGATAAAAGCCATTCTCACTGGAGTTAAGTGATATCTCATTGTGGTTTTGAATTGCATTTCCCTGATGATTAGAAATGTTGAGCATTTTTTCATATGTTTTTTGGCCATGAGTCTGTCTTCTTTTGAAAAGTTTCTGTTCATGTCCTTTGCCCACTTTTTAATGGGATTGTTTGACTTTTTCTTGCTGATTTTCCTGAGTTCTATATAGATTCTAGTTATCAGCCCTTTATCAGATGTATAGCATGCAAATATTTTCTCCCATTCTGTGAACAGGACTGAGAACCCTGACATAAAACCATCCTAATATAGCTGTCTGATTTTTAAAAAATATAGATAGATAGAATGAACAATATTTGATAGCACAACATGGTGACTATAGTCAATAATAAGTTATGGTATACTTTAAAATAACTAAAAGACTGGAAATGAAATGTTTCTAACACAAAGAAATAATAAATGCTTGAGGCGATGGACACCCCAATTACCCTGATTTGATCATTACACATTGTATGCCTGTATCAAACATCACATGTACTCTATAATTATTTATAACTATTATGTGCCCATAATTAAAAATCAAAAATTAAAAAAAGAGAACAACTTTGCTCTTCACCCCAGATGACATTTTTTATGAAAAATGAGTTTCAAATATGACAGCAAAAACATTCACATAATATTTGCCTTTCTCATCAACATCATAGCATCAAAAAAGCAGTAACTATTGGGTGTCATCTTTTCCTGATCCTTTCTATTTTTGTAATTAATTAATTTTTAATTGTTACATTATTGTTGCATGTATTTTGGGGTATATGTGATATTTTGATACATGTTCCTAACCCTTTGAAGACCTAAGATTTGGAGACAATTTTTGCTTCCAATCTTTGTTGAAGATAGTGAAATATAAGTGACTAGGCTAAGGATGTCCTTCCTTCAGTATCAGGATGCCTGAAATAAGAATTGAAAATACCCTTGGCTTTATTAACAAGCAACCTTAAAGTAGTACTAGTCCTTCACCATGATTATTATATTTGCAAATTGTCTATATTTTATTTTATTAACTATAAAGTACCCTTAACAATAACAATAGAATTGTTCTTGATAACAATGGCAATAATAACAATAGTCGTACGCATGCCTCAAGGCTTTGTCCTTTTTTTTTTTTCCTTGAGTAGGGTGAAAAAATGAATTGGGAAGCCAATAAAGCTGTGTGAAATGCTTCTGGAAACATGTTTTTTGATGCTTTTGTTCCATCCTCAGTTGAGGATGTAACAGGCTGCTGTAAGAGATGACTCAGTGTAATGAAATGGGCATGGGTTTTGGAGTCAGCCAACCTGCTAAAGCACCAGCTTGGCCATTAGCTAGATGAAAAATAAAACCCCTATTTCTCCAAGGTTCTCTCTCCTCCTCTGGACTCCAGTCCCACTGGCCTCCTCATTATTCTCTGTAAGTATACCAAACATGCTCCTCCTTCTTGGCATTTGCTTTGCCGTTCTCTCTGCCAGAAATGTTCTTTCCTCAGATATTTGATGGCTTCTTCTCTCATTTCATTCAAATATATTCAAATGCTATTTACTCAGAGGGGCCTTCCGTAACCTTTTTTTCTAAAATAGCTCATCATCCTGTTTCCTCATCCCGCTTTGTAATTTGTCATAACCATTTCAATCATTTGACATGATATCATATTGTATTATATTCTACATATTATATCACACTTTTATATCTACTTATAAAAATTGTATAACTATTTTCTGTCTCCTTTGCCAGAATCTAAGCTTCCTGAAGTTAAGTCATTTTGCTTCTCTTGTACACTGCTGTATCTCCAGTGCCTTAAACAGTGCCAGCTAAATTGTACACACTCAAAAAATATTTGTTAAATGAATCAATGAAGGCATGAATAATATTGATTTTTAGGATTCCTTTAGAGAACTAGATAAGACAGCTTATAAATAGGACAGCAATACATGTTCAATCAATGTAAGCGGGCTTTATTCTTTGATGGTAGAGCAATATTGTATTATTCCCTTTTGTTTGCATGAATAAAGGTGGTAAGTCACTATATTTGTACAAAATGCTTTGATAAATAATGTTGTTAACTTGGTACTACAATGCTGAGAGGTGAGTATTTTTTTATTGTGGTAAAAATCACATAATACAAGATCTACCCTGCCTTAGTCTGTTTGTATTGCTTTATAGGAATACCTGAGACTGGGTAATTTACAAAGAGAGGTTTATTTGGCTCATAGTTCTTCAGGCTGTACAAGAAGCATGGTGCCAATATCTGCTTCTGATGAGGGCCTCTGGAAGCTTCCACTCATGGCAGAAGGTGAAGGGGAGCTGGTGTGTGCAGATCACATGCCAAGAAAGGAAGCAAGGCAGAGGGGTAAGATGTCAGGCTCTTTTTAACAACCAGCTCTCAGTGGAACTAATAGAGTGAGAAGTCACTCATTACCTTGAGGATGGCACCAAGGCATTCATGATGGATCTGCCCCCATGACCCAAACACTTCCCATTAGGCCCCACCTCCAACATTGGGGATCAGATTTCAACATGAGTTTTGGAGCATCAAATATCCAAACTAGAGCATACCATCTTAACATTTTTAAGTAAAGTTAACTATTAATATATACACATTGTAGTGCTATAAATTTTTAGAACATTTTCATCTTGTATAACTAAACTTTATGCCATTGACAACTTCCTATTTTCCCCTACCCCCCACAGTTCCTGGCAATCACTATTCTACTTTTTCCTTCTATGAGTTTGACTACTTTAAATACCTCATGTAAGTTGAATCATGTAATATTTGCCCTCTGTAACTGACTTATTTTACTTAACATAATGTCCTCAAAGTTAATCCATGTTGTAGCACACAACAGGATTTCCTTCTTTTATAAGGCGAAACAATATTCCATTATATGTATATACCACATTTTATTTATCCATTCAGCCATCAATAGACATTTAGGGTGTTCCCTCCTCTTGACTATTGTGAATAATGCTGCAGTAAACATGGGAGTGCAAATATCTTTTTGTGATCCTGTTTTCAATTATTTTGGTAAAATATCCAGAAGTGGGATTGCTGAATCATATGGTAGTTCTATTTTTAACTTTTTGAGGAACCTCCAAATTGTTTCCCTTAGTGGATGCATTATTTTACATTCTCAGAAACAGTGCATACGGGTTCTAATTTCTCCATATTTTCACCAACATTTGTTATTTTCAGGTGTTGGTTTTTTTCGTTTTTTTTTTATAAGGGCCATCCTAACAGGTGTGAGGTAATATCTCATTGTGGTTTTGATTTTCATTTCCCTGATTATTAGTGATGTTAAAAATCTTTTCATATACCTGTTGGCCATTTTTATGTCTTCTTTTCAGACATATCTAATCAAGTCCTTTGCCTATTGTTTAATTGGACTACTTACTGTTTTATTGCTATTGAGTTAAAGGACTTATATATTTTGAATATTAACCCCTTATTACATATATGGTTTGCAAATATTCTCGCCCATTCTGTAGGTTGAATTTCACTCTGTGGATTGTTTCCTTTGCTGTACAGACACTCTTTAGTTTGATATAGTCCCACTTGTCTATTTTTGCTTTTGTTATCTGTACTTTTGGTGTCATATCCAAGAAATCATTGCCAAGACCAATATTATGAAGCTTTTTCTCTATGTTTATTCTAGTAGTTTTACAGTTTAAGGTCTTATGTTTAAGTCTTTGTCCATTTGCAATTGATTTTTATTAGATAAAGGTCCAATTTCATTCTCCTAATTGAGGGTATCCACTTTTCCCAACACCATTTGTTGAAGACATTGTCTTTTCCCCATTGTGTAGTCTCGGCACCATTGTTGGAGATCATTTGTGTATGTGTGAGTTTATTTCTAGGTTCTCTGCTCTGTTTCGTTGTTCTATATGTTTTTATTTATCTGAGTATTGTGTTATTTTGATTATTGTATCTGTGTAATATGTTTTGAAGTCAGGAAGTGCAAGAGCTCCAGCTTTATCTTTCTCAAGATTATTTTTGATATTCAGGGTCCTTTGTGGTTCCATATGAATTTTAGGATTGTTACTTCTATTTCTACAAAAATTTCCAGTAAAATTTTGATAGGGATTGCATTGAATCAATAGATTGCACTGAACAGTGCTATGGTCTGAATGTTGGTGTCCCCTCAAAAGTTTTGTTAGGGCCTAGTACATAATGTGATAATATTAAGAGATAACAGATTTGGGAAGTGATTAAGTCATGAGGGCTGCACCCTCATGAATGGGAATAGTGCCCTCATAAAAGAGGCTTAAGGAGCTCCCTTCTGCCATGTGAGGACACAGCAACAACATGCTGTCTCTGAAAGGTGGGCTTTCACATAAATTAGTTTTAGAGGATTTCCCACCCCCCATTGAGACCCCTAATACCCATCCCCAAATACACTTCAAGCATGCCCCTCCCCTTCATGGTGCTCACCACATCCCCTGGATGTGGGTCCACTCCCCACTCCCAAAATCCCCAGTGAACATTACCACCATTTAAGCACCATAGTGTCAATCAGTCAATACCAATTTGATGGTGAGTACAAGTGGGGCACATTCTTCGGGTCTTGTGTCACCTCACTTTGAATAATGGGCTTAAGCTTAATCCAGGATAATATAAGCAGTGTTAGCTCACTGTTGTTTCTTAAAATTGAGTAATATTCCATTGTAAACATACACCGAATTTTAATAATCCAATCCATGAACATGGGATGTCTTTCCATCTATTTGTGCCTTCTTTAATTTCTTTGAGTAATGATTTTTAGTTTTCAGTGTACAAGTCTTTCATCTCACTGGTTAATTTTATTCCTACATATTTTATTTTTCTAATGCTTTGTTTTCTTAATTTCCTTTGGGAATTGTTTGTTGTCAGTGTATAGAAATGCAGGTGATTTTTGTATGTTGATTTTGTATCTTGCAACTTTGCCAAATTCATTTATTAGAGAGGTGTGTATTTTTAATGCACTGTATTTGTATCTCTTTGAATCTGCCAAATGTCCTTCAGCCTGATCTATTTGCCCTCTTACATTTCCTTTTTAGTTAGTCCTTCCTGTTGCTTCTCCAGGCTCCCAAGATCATGAAAGACAACTAGCTAGGGAGGGTCAATCTGCTCAAGTGCCTTGGAACCAGCTGTAATTAGGACTTCCAAGAGAACAGGACAGAATCCAGAACTGGGGACAGGGCTGAGCCTGCCCTGGCTGGCGATGTGAGTTTAGTAATGAGTTTTGGTTGTCCTGGGGACCAGGAATCAGAAATGGCACCAGGCAACCTCTTTCTGTCTTAGCAAACCACATTTTTGTAAGATATTGCCTCTGTTTCCTTGGTAACAGCAACCATAACAATTTTACTTGTTGCAGGCTCTGGATTACTTCAAAGAACTTATCGGGCATATTTCCTGAGGGTTCTAAAGTAGCTGCATATTGGGGCTTTTTTTGAACTATATAATGATTCCCTTAGATTAGGGCAATTTTCTACATTTCACATCAGCTTTTCCAATGTAGTTGATGTAAAATACTTTTTCCCTAAGTTCAGAAGGGCCATTTAAATCGGGATTGAGATAAAGTTAGATTTTAGGTGAGAAAGGTGCCCTCTCTTATCAAAGTAAAATAAAAATTAGAGCAATATATTATGCCTATTGACATTAACATGTTTACACCTTGACATAATTTCATTTAAAGAAACAGAAGCAAAGAAAATAATCTGCACTAGAGAAAAGCTTTATACTTATGTACATTTATTTTAACATTATTTATGATAGTGAAAAACTAGAAACAACCTACATAGCCAACACTATAAGGATGGTTCAATTAATTGTTAAAATTATGCTCATTAAGACATTATTATAGAATTGAAAAGTACTTATGTTATAATATTATGAGAAAAGGGACATTTAAACATAGTATGTATAATCTAATAAATGTTTTTCAAGAAAAATACACAAAAATCTATACTTAGGAACATATCTGACAAGAAATATGCATAGCAGTGTCTTCCAATTTTTCATGTTATGAGAACCATTCTTAATAGCAAAACCTTATCATAGGTTCTGCTCAAGATGGAATAGTCCCATTACTCCCAAGTCTTCCCTTTTATACCTAAAAATTCCTGAACATAACAAACAAGCATAGGAAGATTATGAAAGGTAGAAAGAAGAAGGCAGACTGCCTAGGGACCTCAAGACTTAAGGAAAAACAGAATGGTGAGTTTCCTGTGATAAATATGTTGCACATTTATCTTTGTGCTTTTATCCAGTCATTTCATTGTGGTAGAAGTAGCATTTGGGAGCCAAAGATATATACTATATGTAGTTCTTGGTGTATATTTGTTTGCTTTTGTTCAAAACATTGCTCATGTTATGTTGATAATGTGGAAAGACTGATTAAAAAGTCTGCACCCGAATGTTTATGGCAGCACAATTCACCATCGCTAGGTCGTGGAAACAACCCAAGTGCCCGTCAATTCATGAGTGGATTGTTAAAATTTGGTATATGTTTACAATGGAATATTACTCAATTTTAAGAAACAACAGTGAGCTAACACTGCTTATATTATCCTGGATTGAGCTTAAGCCCATTATTCAAAGTGAGGTGACACAAGACCCGAAGAATGTGCCCCACTTGTACTCACCATCAAATTGGTATTGACTGATTGACACTATGGTGCTTAAATGGTGGTAGTGTTCACTGGTGATTTTGGGAGTGGGGGGTGGACCCACATCCGGGGGATGTGGTGAGCACCATGAAGGGGAGGGGCATGCTTGAAGTGTATTTGGGGATGGGTATTAGGGGTCTCAATAGGGGGTGAGACATCCTCTAAAACTGATTTATGTGAATAGCTGTACAACTTGGTAAATTTACTAATAACCATTTAATTGTACACATAAAATGGAGTAAAGACATGATATGTAAATTACAATTAAAAAAAATGAAAGAAAAGAACAGAAATCAGTAAATTTAAAACAATGGAGAAAATTAATGGGGAAAGAAAAGCTGGTTCTTAGAAAAAATCAATAAAATTGATCAACTTTAAGCAAGCCTGACAATGAATAAAATTGAGAAGACAAAAATCAGCACTATCAGGAATGAAATAGGGTATATCACCATAGGTCCATCAGAGAATACTACAAAGAAGTTTCTGCTCATTAATTAATTCTAAAACTTAGGAAAAATGGAACAATTCCTCAAAAACTACAAATTACCAAAACTAAACTGAAATGAAATCCATAATCTGAATAATTCTGTAATCATTAAAGAAATTACATTCATAATTCAAAATCTTTCAGAAAAGAAATCTCCAGACTCAGATTGTTGTTGGAAAATTCTACTAAACATTTAAAGAAGACTTAACACCAATTTATGCAATCTCTTCTGAAGAATAGAAGAGGAAGGAAAATTTTACAACTCATTTTATGGGGCTAGTGTTACCCTGACATTGAAACTAGATAAAAATAGTGCAAAAAAAGAAAGAAAGAAAAATACAGGCAAATATCTCTCATGAACTCTGATGCAAAAATCCTCAATAAAACATCAGCAAATCAAATCTATAAATGTATAAAAAGGAATTTATTCCAGATATGTAAGTTTCTCTCAACATTCAAAAATTAATCAATGTAATCCACAATATAAGCAGACTAAAGAAGAAAAATCATATGATCATATTAATTGTTGCAGAAAAAGTATTTGACAAATTCCAACATCTATTCAGTAGTTTGCTCAGTAAAAACTGTGAGCAAACTAGAACTAGAGGGAAACTTTCTCAATTTGATAAAGAACATCTACAAAAACCTTCATGCTTTCGTCCTAGATGAGAAACAAGGTAAGGATGTCCACTCTCACCATTCTCATTCAATATAATACTGGAAGTTCTTGTAATAACCATATTTTCTAGTTTTTCCATTTGGTGTTTGACATCTTGGGGACTTGTCAACCCTGGAGGCTTCCCTTTCCAGGGTTGGTCAATTCCTAGATATAGTAAAGGATTTCCTGCAAGTGTGCCTTTCATATGCAACAACCAATCCAGAACTCATACCAGCAATCACCTCCTTTATCACACTCAGGGCTGATATTCTCCTGCCCTAATCTCAGGGCCAGGTATCAGAAAACTAGGGATAATCTCTATGCCCCAAAACCCACCAAAAGTATTCAGATTAGTCAATCCTAAACTTGCTTACCCTGACTTGCCCATTTCTTCCTGTGGAAACCACAATAAAGACTCTTGCCCACGTTTCCCCCTCATTCCCTCTGCCTCATGACTATGTTGCTTCCCCATATGCTCCTCTCTTGTGCCCTCACTATGGTGTGCCCCCTCCTCTTGGGATCTTTAAGTATAACAAGATATCTTTTCAATGGCATTCATCTCCTTGTCTGTTGGCCTCACAATACCTGAATACTAATAAAACCTGCATTTGAAGACAGTTCTAGACACTGCAGTTAGGTAATAAAATAAAATAAACAGCATATAAAATGGAAAGAAATGAATACAGCTGTCCCTATTCACAGATGATGTGACTATCTATGTAAGAAATCTCGAGTAATCTACAAAAACAAAGAAATATAAAACCCTCCTAGAACTAATCAATGGGTTCAGCATGGTTGCTTGATAAAAAATTAACACACAAAGATCAATCACATTTTTATACATTAACAACAAACATGTGGAAACTAAACTCAAAAACATAATATCATACACAATTGCTCAATAAAAAAAGAAAATACTTAGGTATAAATCTAACAAAACCAATATAGGATCTGTATCCTGAAAATTACAAAATGCTGATGAAATAAATCAAGGAAAACTTAAAATAAGTGGAGAGACATAGCATGTGCATGGACTGAAAGACTCAACATAGTAAAGATGTCAGTTCTGCTTAAACTGATATGTAGGCTTAATGCAAATTCCTATTGAAATCCCGGCCATGTTTTTTGTAGACATAGACAACCTTACTATAAAATTTACATGGGATGGCATTAGATCTAGAATAGATACAATAATTTTTCAAAAGAATAAAATATGAAGAATAACTCTACCTGATGTTAGTTAAAGCTTCCTATATAGCTACAGTAATCAAAACAGTGTTCTGTTCGCAGAATGATAGATGCAGATTTATGAAACAGAATTGTGAATCGAGAGATAGACACATAAAAATAAATACTGATTTTTTGACAAAGGGGCAAGCACAATTCAATGGAGGAAGGAGGAAGGATATCCTTTCCAAAAAATGGTACTGGAACGATTGGGCATCCATAGGTTGAAAAAAACCCAGAATTTTAATGTAAACCTCACACCTTATACAAAAGTTAACTCAAAATGGATCATAAACTAAATGTAAAACGTGAATCTATATACTTTAAGAAACAAATATAGAAAATCTTTGGGATATCTGGTCAGGAAAACAGTTCTTAGAGTTGATACCAAAAGCATAATCCATAAAAGGAAAAATTGATAAATTGGACCTCATCAAAATTTTAAAAACCTTTTCTTCTTTGAAAGACCTGGTAAAGAGGATGAAAAGACAAGCCAGAAGGTGGGAGAAAATATATGCAAACTCTGTGCCCAACACAGGACTAGTATCTAGAATATGCAAAGAGCTCTCAAAACTCAACCATAACAAACAAACAATCCAAGTAAAAAATTGTCAAAAGACATGAATAGACATTTCATTTAAGTGAACATACAGATAGAAAATAAGCACATAAAAAGAATTTCAACATTATTAGCCATTAGAGAAATGAAAATAAATTAAAACCACAATGAGGTAGCATTACACTCCTATCAGGATTGCTAAAATAAAAAATAGTGAAAACACCAAATACTGGTGAGCATATTGAGAAAATGGTCAATCATATATTGGAAGTGGTAATGCAAAATGGTACAGTCTTTCCAGAAACAAGTATGGTGGTTTCTTACAAAACTAAACATGCACTTACATGATCCAGAAATTGTACTCTTGGGCATTTACTTCAGAGAAATAAAAATTGATGTTCATATAAAAACCTGCATGCAAATGTTCATAACAGCTTCATTTAAGATAGCCAAAACTGCAAACAAGTCAGATGTCCTTCAACAGGTGAATGGTTATATAAATTGTGGTACATCCATACCATGGAATACTATATAGCTATAAAAAGAACAAGCTATAGCTATATGTGACAATTTGGATGAAGTTTCAGGGAATTAAGCTGAGTGAAAAAAAAAATCCCAAAAGTTAATACAGTATTATTCAACTTATATAGAATTCTTATAATTATAAAATTATAGAATTTGGGAATGTTTTGGTGAAGTCTGGGTTACTGTGTCTCTAATATATGAAAAGTCCATGGAATAGAATTAAATTACAATTTAAAATATCCAACAATTTTAAAAAGCTAACAACAATAACACTAACATTGCACTGAACTCAATTTAACCTTATTTTAGATTCAGAATCTTACAGCATCTCATGATCATCTTCATAAATGCATTTCTTATTGCAAAATGCACAATTGCCAATTCATATAAATTTCCTGTTTATAGAAAGCTGGGTAAAAATACCCTTTGCTTTCGTTTAGTAATTCATGAAATTTCTAGTAACTAGAAATATTAAATCATTTATGGATACTAAATATAAGATTAATTATTTTCTTTATTGAAGTATAATTTACATGTCATGTCTTTACTCCATTTTAAGTGTACAATTTAATGGTTATTAGTAAATTTATCAAGTTGTACAGCTATTCATGTAAATCAGTTTTAGAAGATTTCTATATATAAGATTAAGTATTAGGATATTTCTAAAAGCTTGAAATAAGTATTTAAATTGTCATTTGTAGTGATCCCCAACCTTTTTGGCACCAGGGACAGTTTTCATGGAAGACAATTTTTCCACGGAGCGAGGGTCGGGGGATAGTTTCAGGATGATTCAAGTGCATTACATTTATTGTACACTTTATTTTTATTATTATTACATTGTAATATATAATGAAATAATTGTATAACTCACCATAATGCAGAATCTAATGCCACTGCTGATCTGATAGGAGGCGGACATCAGGCTGTGATGCGAGCAGTGGGAGGTGGCTGTAAATACAGATGAAAGTTCACTTGTTCACCACAGCTCACCTCCTTCTGTGTGGCCGGGTTCCTAACAGGCCATGGACTAGTACTGGTCCACGTCCTGGGGGTTGGGGACCACAGATATAAAGCTTTATTATTCAAAGTATTTCTTTGATCAAACACCAATGAAATACTGTTTATAACTTAATATCTTCTTTGTGTTTATGAGAGTTGGGGTGGAGCAGGTTCAGGCTGTCTTCACAGCTGGACCAGCTAATACATTTTTACCCAGAATTTATATTCCCATGCTACATAGTCAAGTTTGGGCTCTCTTCTGTACTACTAAGCCCTGCTAATTTATAGTGGCTTCTCCTCTCCTCCCACACCCCAGCATTTTATCAGCTGTGGTTGAGAAAGTCAAACTAATTTCAGGTTAAATTTCAGAAAGAAACATAGATCTTTTTTTTCTCAAGGCTAAGCTAATTGCCAGGAAAAAAACAAAAATAACAACAATAAGAAAGTCCTGGATATTCTAAGCAATAATTAAAACTTCTTTGCAAGGCAATGGAAAGAGAGAGAGAGAAGATTCATTTTTGAAGCATTTTATATCTTTTATGTCAAAGACAAACATGGAAGCAAAAGAATGAAAGATCAAGAGTGGGGTAAAGCTACGTGTGGGCATGTTGGAGAGCAAACATTGTACATGACTGCTCTGTGGAGTTTGTTTTATTTTCCTGCAGTAACTTTTCAAATAACTTTTATATTTTTATAAAATATTCCCCAAGGTCAGTTTTGCTGATTGGGAAAACCAACAACTACGTATGTGGCATGACTAGCCCAAAGTACTCTCATATTTTCCTGAAATAAAAAAAAAATACCTTCTTCATGCATAGGCCATCATACCAGAAACTTCTTCATTGGAAGTACGGTCCTTTGAGCCTGTAGAGTTTCTGGTCTTCAAGATTTCCTTATTAAAATACTGCATCTTAAGTCCTCTTTCTGAAGTCAGAAGGCTATAAGTTATAAATAACCAAAGAGGGAAATGTTAAGAGGCGAATATCTTTGAGATTTGTAACATCTTAGCCTTTTAACCTTGATTTGCTGAGTTTAAGGCTCTGAAAATTTTGCCTTGAGTAGGAGTGAGTCTGAGGCATTAAAGAAAACAAAAGGAGACGTGGGAAGGGCCAGAGAAAATCTCTGCTTCCTTCCAGTATTAGCAATTAGCAGCTGCTGCTATAGCTCAATGGCCTTACTTCTTCCCATCTGGTCACAGGGTAAACGAGCAAGCAGCAAGAGTTTGTGGCTCTTATTAGGTTCAGTGGCAAGAAAGGAAAATTCTAGCCTTCTTTACAAAGAGCACCCTTTCTGTTACCATCTATCCTTAATACCAGTGAAGGCAGAGCCTCTTTGATAGATAAAACCTAAAGGGATAAACAAGATTAAAACTCGATTTCTTATTGATATGTACATATGTATGAATACTATTGACTTAAATGGATTGACTTTTTGTTGAAATTTATATTACTTAATATTATAAAAATAATAAACGTTTGACAATGAAATTAATAAATATTGATTAGAAAGAAATTTGGGGAAATTAAAAAAGAATTTTAAAAAACCCACTCTCAATTCTACCATCAAGAGACAACCACTACCAATATTTTACCTAAAAATTAACTTTAATTTTAATTGAATATAACAGAAGGAAACAAACTGATGTGAAAATGAAGGAATTAAACAGCTGATACCTTTTCTTGGGTGATTTCTTTAAAGTAGTAATAAAAATTGTGAATAATAGGAATAAGTTGAATTATTATTAGATTTCGACTAAAACTAATGTATGTTCATAGGCATAAGTTTAAGTTTACAGAAAGTAAAAAGCCAACTGTCTTATAAAAATTAAAAATAAAAACACCACTAACAAAAAGTATCAGGATTATACCAAACCTAACCAAGCAATAACTATTAATTTTTGAGGACAATTTTCACCAAAACCTACTTTTGAAGTGATTATTTTGGAGATGATTTTGGGGAAGAACTGATTTATAAGCAAAATGTACCATAAAATGACAAATAACTTTCAGGAATAAGCAAGAACATCATGCATAAATGGCTAGAGCTATAATTTGTTGTAACTTCAAAGAGTATATAAGAATTGAGAGAATCAGTTGGCCCTCTCCTCCTTCCTGAATTACCTGATCCATGAAAATATAGCTTTGTTCCATCTTATTTATAATGTGTTCTAAATCATACTATATCTTAGTGTACTTCATATTTAAACCTTGGCTTTCTTGTAAAGTTTTCTGTTCTCTTCACATATCCTATTGCGATTCTGTATTCTTATTGCTTCATCTATCCTAGTTAGCAGTGAACCATAGGTGTACTTCAGTGTTCCTAATCATGTAATTATTATAATTTGTAAATTGTGTTGGCATTCCTCTTAAAGAGATTCATCCCATAGCTGCCTCTTCACCTCGCTTGAGTGGTGATGGCAGAGTCTCTAGTGACACCCAAACTCACAGCTTTATGCTATCTCCTCCCGCCACCCCACTTAGGCTTCATAGATGATTAGGCTTGGGAGGTAAAAGTATGATTGTGAGAACTTAGGCAAGCCACTTCACCTCTGTCATTCTCAGTTTCTGCCATACGTAAAATGAGAGGATTGTACTAGAACAGTGTAGTTCAAACCTTATCATTATGACTATTATTGTTGTTTATGCAACAAACTTTTTTACAAGTGTTTTACATATGCACAACATGATATGTAAAACATATTACAAAACACAATATATTGAAAGATGAAACTAAATGTTCAATGGAGGCTGTAAATCACAGAACACTGCCCACTTGACTTCATCCTTTACCCATATGTGCTAGTTATACATTCATTTGAACAATTTTTGTTGAGCACATACTATATGTCAGGAATTCTTGTAGGTGCTGGAGATACATCAGGGGAACAAAACAGACATAAATCCCTGCTCTAATGGGGCTCCATTCTAGTTGAGATATAAAAAATAGACAAAAAAATAAATAAAATATTCAATTTTAGATGGTTATGATGCTAAGGGAAAGAATAATGCAAGGAAGGGAGAAAAGAAGTAGGGTGTGTGTGTGTGTGTGTGTGTGTGTGTGTGTGTGTGTGTGTAGAAGGTATGGATTGTAACTTTACAGAGGGTTTCAGGAAAGACTGCAATAAAAAGGTGGTATTTTAATAGAAACTGGAGGAGCTGAGGGATATCTGGAGATTATAGAGTGTTAAGGTGGAGTGGGGATGAAGTGCAAATATTCTGAGGCATGAGCATGTCTGATGTTGTTGAGAAACAGCCAGGAGGCAGTATGACTGAAGTTGAGTAGACAAGGGAGAGGGTAGGAGGAGATGAGATCAGAGAGGTGACAGAGACCAGATCGCGGAGGGCCTTGTGGATATCATCAGGACTTTGACTTTTACTCTTGAGTAGATGGGAAACAATTGGAGGATTTGACTAGAGCAGTGATATGATTTGACTTACTTTTTAACAAAATCAATCTGGTTGCCAGGTGGAGATTATACTATTAGAAGGCAAAGGCAGAATGAGAAAGACCAGTTAGGATATTATGCATTAAGCCCATGTGAGAGTTTATGTGACTCAGACAGACCAGAGTAATATCTACGGAGGTGGTAGGAAATTGTCAGATCTGGGTATATTTCGAAGACAGAGCCAACAGGATCTGCTGATGGATTGGATAAGATATATTAACATATGCAGTAGTGTGCTGGTAAATGTTAAACAACCAGACTGAGAGAGAGGAGAGGGAGAGGAGGCCTGATGTGTAATATTTGTTAATTTTCATGATGTAGATATCTCTACCATGGCTGATTTCCAGATATCAATGTAACATAATTGAACACAAAGTTAGGAAGAGATGTGCACTGTTGGCTGTTATATGTGGGTTTGAGCTGGCTCCAGGACACCACTAGCTATAAGACAAAAATAGGAGTGAAGAATGATTCCAAATCTTTTGTTCTCAGCAACTGGAAGAATGATGTGGTCATCAAATAAGATAGAGAATATTATGGATGGATCAAATTGGGGGAGATTGAATATCAAGAGTTTAGCTTTGGACATATGTTTTGAGATATTTCTTAGACATCCATGTGGAGATGCCACATAGGTAGTAAGACATATAATTCTGAGGTTCAGAGAAGACATTTGAGATGGAACTATGAATATGGGAGTCAAGGGCATATAAATGATAATTAAAGCCATGAAAGTAGGTGATAGCACCAAAAGAGTGAGGGGTAAATATAGAAGAAATTAAGTTTAAAGACTAAGGTCTGGACATTTCAGTGTTTAGAGGTCCATGAAGTGAAGAGGAATCGGCATGGGAGACAGAGACCAGCAGAGAGTTAAGTGAAAAACTAGGTGAATTTGATGTCCTGAAAGCAAAGTAAAAGAAATGTTTCTGGTAGAAATAAGGATAAACTGTTTCAAACTCTACTGCCAGATCAAGAAAGTTGAGGACTAAAAACCAACCATCAGGAAAATTCCACGAAGCTTGGAGCTTGGAACAGTGTTTTAAAACTACTGAACTAAACAGTATGGAGATTCTTCAAAGAACTAAAAGCAGACCTACCATTTGATCCAGCACTAGTGGGAGCACTACCGGATATCTACCCAAAGGAAAAAAAGTCATTTTATCAAAAAGACACCTGAACTCAAATGTTTATTGCAGCACAATTCACAGCTGCAAATATGTGGCTGATCCATTCATGAATGAATTAACAAAATATGGTATATGTATACCATAGAGTACTACTCAGCCATAAAAAGGATGAATTAATGCCTTTTGCAACAATTTGGATGGAACTGGAGACCATTATCCTAAGTGAAGTATCTAAACAATGGAAAAAAAAACAACACATGTACTCACTATTAAACTGGAACTAATCAATAAGCACACATATGCACAGAGGAATATAAAACTAGGGGAAGTCAAGCAGGGAGGAGGGGGGAGATGGGGAAGGGCAAAAACATACTTAATGGGTACAATGAACACTATTTGGATGATGGGCACCCTTATAGCTGTGACTCAAGCATTACAAAAGTAATCCATGCAACCGAAAACATTTGTACCTCCTTAACACTTTGAAATTAAAAAAAATAATAAAAAATAATACTACTGAACTAAAATCCAGTGACTGTTTTCTAGTATCAATCTCTTTGTGAAGTCTGCTTCCATGTGACCCATTATAAGGATTTATTGCTTTTTTATGTCAAGGCATTGCCTATCACCTTTGCTGACTTCCCTGACCCTGACCACCCTTCTGTCCTATGATATATTACCTGCTATTATACTCTCCCTTAAATGCATCTATCTGTAAGAATTAACTTCCTTCTATCATCTGTGACTGTGTTCAATAGCACCCTTAAACCTGGGCAAACTAAGCTCCTACCCAAGGCCCCAGCTTCAGGTTGTACAGGTGGCTCAGTGCTTTAGAATGCCCTCCTTGAAAATTTCTAAGAGGCCTTGTGGTAGCTGGGTCTAGCTGGGGAAATTAGACTACTTCTGAGAGGACTACTACTGGACCAGACCAAGAACAGATACTCCTTCTTCTCTTCTCACTCTGCTCAAGTGGTTCCTTGCGTATCCTTCCCATTGGTGGTGGTGTGTGGTAGGAAGGGGTACAGTCATATTCTGGGAATGTAGTGATTATGGAATAAACAGTTTGAGAAAAGATATGGTTGGAATATGTGTTGTTCTACATTTACTGTATAAAATTCTGAAATGTAAGTTTATTATGACCAGAAAATGAATTATTGTTCACATTTTCCTGTATACTCTGGGTGAGATTTATGGGTATGGTCCTCATCCATGAAGTACAGTAACAACCTTTGAGAGTGTCACTGGAAGCCAGGATTCATGGACAGCACAGTGGAGATGCAGGATCATGAGTAGTGATGTAAGTCCGTTAAATAAAAGGTATTAGCGAACTACAGAGGCAAGAAGATCTATATTATTTCAATACAAAGAGTGAAAAATTATGGTGTTGTGAGTAACAACAGTGTTGTTACCTTTTTCTCCTGGTGGGAAATATAAAATTATCCAAGAATGACAATTTGACAACAAAGAACATGAACAGATGGTTCTTGGACCTTAAGGGGAAGAGATAGTACCTAGATACCACAAGGAATCTTTGTGTGATATGATTGGACAACCAACAAATATGTAAGTGCCTCTTCTTTACCCATAATTCTGAATATTAATCATTAAACAAATGGGCCCATGAATTTTGTCATACACTTTTTAACCAGATCTTTTATATAGACAAAGACCCTACAGAAAATATTTTCTTGGGGCCCACACACCCTAGGGGAGACCTTAACTGTGTTTATCATCAACATTTGTCCTCCCCCCCATTTTATGGGGCATATTAACTTTCCAGCCCCTATACCTGCCAATGCCAGGTAACATTGGACCATTGGTTTTGACAGTCCATCTTAAATTGAAGAATGTTATGACTCACCATATAAATTTTATAGTTTTGAATACATTTGGTTTTCTTGGGGGTTGTAAGGTGAGAATATGTACCTGCTTCTCCATGTCTTTCTAGGGTTGTCATCTATTAAGACAGCCCTAGCTCTTAAAAGGATCTAATTTCAATTAATATCTGGTTATATTAGTTCTTTCAAAATCAAAACACTTTTACTAAGTGCCTATATGTGTGACACAAATTCTTTTTTGGAAACTAGTTGGTGGAATGCAATCTATAATTATGTCTAGAAAACCTGTAAAGATGTTAATCACAGTTTAAGAATGGAAACAACCTAAGTGTAACTGTAGGTGAAATGGTTAAGCTTGCTATATTCACTTGATAGAATATTATGCCAACAATTTTATAAAACATATCAGCAAATTCATTGATGCTCCTGCCATGAAAAGGTAGGTAGTCTAATTTCCTTCACCTTGAATATAGGCTGGCCTTAGTGACTCATTTCTTATGAATAAAAAATGGTGGAAGGCATGCTGAGTGACCTCTGAAACTAGATCATAAAAGACAATATAGCTTCCACTTGGCTGACTTTCATGGGAAACCCACCCTTGGAATCTAGCTATCACATTTAGAGGAAGTTCAAGCAACATGGAAAGGTTACATGTGGTGTTTCTGCTGACAGGCTAAACTAAGGTCCCAGCCAACAGCCAGTATCAACTGAGAAACATGTGAGTGAGCAAGCCATCAATCAGTTGGTTCCAGCCCCCAGCCTTTGAAATGCCCCAGTTAGTTCTGAGAGGAGCAGAGTCCAGCTGGCCCTGCCAAGCCCTGCCAAAATTGCAGATTCTTAAGCCAAATTAATCTTCTCGTTTTAAGCCACTAAGTTTTGGGGTAGATAACTGAAACATACTATGTAAAAACAGGAAAAATAAAACTTAGGATATATTAGGTGAAAAAAATCACAAATCAATATGTAATGATACCTATCTAAATGATTCTATGCATAGTCCAAAGACTGGAAGAAGATACTTAAATGCTAACAGGGTTTGTGTTAGAGTGGTGATGTCTACAAGATACTTTTTCCCCTCTTGAATTTTTCAAATTTTCTCATGCATGTATGGAAAAAAAAAACTGCCAAGCTCATTTGTTGCCTCTTTCTGAATTTTTCTGGTTTAATTTAAGTATTTAAGAAACCATTAAAACAGTGAGCCTTCTTGCTATGTGCTGACTCAATCTCTCACTGTGTGCCACAACATTCCCAGAAGCTTTTATTGTTGATCAACCAAGCATACAGTGAATGTAAGGCAGACATGATTGAAATGTATTCATTTATCATAAATTAAAGATCTTAATTGAAAACAGACACTCAATGTAGACATGTCCCATCTGCTGTTGGTAATGTTGATATTAAAAATGTCAGTACAGTGAAACTCACTAATTGCATATTCTGGGGACCACAAAATCATTAACTTCCACCTGAAGGGGTTCAGGCAATCAACTCTTAAATTCTGATGGCAGGACAGGAGGATGAGGACCCTGCTCACATCTGCAGATGACACTCTGAATTCTCTATGAAAGAAATAGTAAGAAATCAGGATCTATTTTTCATAAGCTCATTCACCTCCTTTTATTAACAAATGCCAAGTAGTGCTCATTAAGGACTGACCAAATTTGGAGCAAGGAACAAATTCGGAGCACTCTTGAAAAAGTCCTCTGTATGACAAAACTTCTGAACCTACATGCTTTGGCCATGAAAACGGAACAATATTCAGCAATAATTAAGTTCAAAAGTTCATTCCTGCTTTGCAGTCACACTAGGGCTAGAGATCAGGTCTACTCAAAGTGAGGTCCCTTGCCCAGCAGCATAAGCATCACCCAGAAACTTACCAGAAATGCAAATCTCAGCTCCATCCCAGACCCATAGAATCAGGATCTCTGCGGTGGGGCCCAGGTGTCTGCATGTTTACCAGCTTTGCAGGTGATAATAAAGTTCACTAAAGTTTGAGAAACACTGAACTGGGTAACCTTCACAACAAAATATCTCTCTAAATTTTGCACCATAAAGCACCACTAATAGATGTATACCCATATTTTGATGCCCCTGCTCCTCCTCACCTGCCCCCACACAGCAAAGTGGTATCCATGGGCATGGCCAAGAAGGGTGATGATACAGAAATTGTACTGTTTGACAGCAGGCAAGTTCTGAAGTGAGTCAAACGTACTTTTGTTTTCCTCTACTCCTTTCTTCACCTCCCCTTCTACCTATCTCCCTTTTTCTAAACATATTCCCCCCATATCAGTTTTCTCTTGACTCCCAGATTCCCCTAGAATGAAGATAATATGCCATTCTGTCCAAACCCTTGATAAAATGTAACTTTCTTAAGTCTTTTTTCTCAATGCCCTGTTTACTAAATAGTAGTAATTGGTTTGTTACATAAAGTTTTGGTAGAAGATGCAAATAAGTTTTATTTCAAATCAACTTTATTAAAGATTAATTTATATACAATAAGATGTGCCAATTTAAGTGTACAGTTCAATGAATTTTGACACAAACTCATATAACCACTATAACGATCAAGTTATAAAACACTTTCGTCACCTCAAAAGTTTCCTAATGCCCCTTTGCAGTCAACCCTCCCTTGGCTCCAGGCAGTCATTGATCTGCTTTCTATTACAGATTAGATTCCCATTTTCTAGAATTTCATATAAAGGGAATATACAGTATATAGCCTTTTATGTCTGGCTTCTTTCACTTAATATAATGTTCATCCATGTTGTTCCTTTTTATTGTTGTCTAGAATTCCATTCCATGTATATACCTGATTTGCTTATCCATTCACCTGTTGATGGACATTTGGATTGCTTATAGTTTTTTGGCTATCATGAATCAGGCTATGAAAATTCATGTTGAGAATGTCTGGGATTTAAAAGTATGCATTCAAATATACCTGGACTGACATATGAAAAATATACCATATTTTCCTGTGGTAAATTCTACAAAACAATGATAAAAGGGCAGGACATTTAGTGTCAAAAATGGGAATTGAAGCGTTGAATTTTGGGACATACAAAGATCACTGTTCTTCATGGCAACACATCTCATGTGTTTGTCCATTGAATATTTGAAAAGGACACAGATATATCTAGGCTCCTCAGCATTACTCTGATTTATTCAGATAGAGCAGAAGACAGTTCTTACACCTTGTCTTTTCACTGCCTTGATGAATCTGTGTTTTTCTAGTATGATGTTCAAATATTAATGTAGCCCCAGTGGCAAGCATGTATCAGTCCAGATGAAATGCCAAAGGTTACTAATGACTTTTGAACAAGCCCTGTTCAAGTGTGCCTGTTTCATTTATAACCCCCCGCCCCCAGCTATTCAATAGTTTATTTTGTGAATGTACACAGTTGGCCTGCAGGGTATCCTTTTCATTTGTCAACATTGAGCCATAAAAGCTGTCATTATATAGAGGCATTGAGAACATTTGTTCAAAATTTTTCACTTTTTAATTATGTGCTTGATTTTTTTTTACATCAAGATTGTGTAATCTCAGACATGAGCATTTGCTTTCAAGCGTTATACACTTTGGGAAGAGAGGAAGGAGGTCTATAAAGTGAGATATTTATCATTTTCATTTTTTATATTTTTAGTAAAAATACAGTAGAACTTAAAGTATCTAAAGGTCCCAGGAAAACTACACCAGACTCAAGGATTTGGGGATTGATAGAGTGATCGATCTGAGCTCATTACTAGATTCATTTCTTCATTGACTTACTCCAAGGAGATTATCTCAGTTTGTAATCCTTCCAGAAGAAGGCTCTGCATCAATGGTTCAAATGCAAGTAGTTTGTTTGGGAAGTGGTCCCAGGAAACCCTGGTAGGAGAGTGGGAATTGAAACACGGAAGGGAAGAAAGCAAATGCAGAGTACTTTATCAAACAAGTTGTCACTATGAACAATTGGGGCTCCATTCCACTGAGGAACTCTGGGAGACAATGTAGAACAATCTTCAGAGCTGTCTACTCCCTATTCTACTCCCAAAGGGACAAGAAAGCTGGGGAGTTTATTCTAGAGCTCCTATTTGTCATTAGTTCAGACTTGGATGCCCTCAACACGCTCTAGAGCAGCATGTGCCAAGGGGATATGGTCTAGCATCTGCTACAGAGCTCATTTTCTGCTGTATGAGTTCTTTTTTCATTTCAACTCATTTCAAAACAAGCATTGTAAAGGAGTCAGTCACCCTATACATTTTAACACAGGTATTCTCAAGTGTCACCCACTATTCATGTTGTATTGATCTTGCTAAATAGGCATATGATAATTTTTGGTGTTGAGAACTACTTAATTCTAAAGGATTTCCTTCAAGATCTGATTTTCACAATACAAAACAAATATCCCAAAAGTAACTGAATGTTTCATATATCACATCTCCCCCTGCAAAGGAGCTATATAGTATCACTCAAGAAAATTTTTCAAGCATTAATTCTGAACTGCTTCATAGATAACTAATCAGCTGTATTTGAATTTTGTTTGTAAACAAGAGTATAAATCACTATTTTTTAGCACAGGGATTCTTTGTAAGAGCTAAGATTTACACCATAAATGGAACTTGAAAATATGCATTTCTGTAAGGTTAGAAGAAGGATAAAACACTGCAATGACATAAATATTGTGGTAATAATAAATATATGCCTGCAAACACAATTTAACACAAAGCTTTCAGGATAGACCCACCACAAAGAAACAACTTTCAGTCTCAACCTATTCTATCTTTACCATTCATTGTGTGACCTATTTAAGGACGGGTTTTTATACAAGAAGTATTTGTTAGAGAAAAAGAGAGAATGAGGTCAGCAATTTGTAATATATTCATCCTCTCAATATACTCCACATTCAGGGAAACTAAATGTCTGGGAACAAACAAAATAGTAAATAATATCAAAATGTACTGTATATGTCTTTTCATAAATCTTAATGTAAGATCCCATGGAGCCAAGAATGAATTTTAGAATTTCTATGTAAATTCTTTTTAATGATCAGTTTTGTTAGCTGGGCATTGTGACACATGCCTGTAGTCCCAGCTACTCAGGAGGCTGAGTTGGGAGGATCTCTTGAGCCCATGAGTTCGAAGTTGCAGTGAGCTTAAGTGACAGAGTGAAACCCTGTTTCCAAAAAAACCCCTCACTTTTGTGTCTATAGGAACAATTTTCTCCCTTAGTGTTTTTTACGTTTGTTATCTCTGTATTAACATACTTATTAATGTTAGCACATCTTAAACACAAATACTGCTCTGTCAACAGTTCTCAAACATATCTGGAAATCTTACGTGTCAACACCCTAACAGAACATATATGCTTGTGGTGACTTCTCACTGAATTTAAAATATCTTTGTCTTTTCTTCCTCATATAATTCAAGTAAAGACAGTGCTGGATTGCCATTAATGAAAGGAAGGGTTTATAGCAAGCTTTTTTAGATGTCACCTTGGCAGCCAACCCTCAAAAATAACATGCAGATGATGATCTTATGTGTACATCAAATGATAAGTTAGACTAAGGTGGTTTCATGAGACACCTCCAACTTACGGCAGGACTAAGGGCAGGCAAATGAGGCAAGTGAAGCACTTACCTAGGCTGCAAAATTTATGGGGATACCAAAATTCTCAGTAATCAAATTAATATTTTAATGCAGTACCTTAAAAATAAAAATTAATGCAAAGATCCATCATAAATAAAATGTAAACATTTTAGCAAAGAAAGAATGAGTGTTACTGATTTGTTTGGCCTCAGGCTCCAATATGGCTGGGAAAGGCACTGTTACTGATCCTATCGTTATTTAAAATGTTGATATTTTGTTTCACAATTTCTCAGGATGTTTGCTTATATTATTTACATTGTATTGAACCATAGATCCTCTGGTTCAGGCATTCTCTTTTATCCTTTGGTTAACTCAGGGCCAATTCAACCATACATACTTATGTCTTAATTCTTTTCATCAAGATACTAACAAGCATAGCACAAACATTGGCCAACCAGAACAGATGCTGACCATTTGACCATAAAAGCACATACCAGATGAATGTCAACCATGATCACATCATCAGGTGCATTCCAGGTATCATAAAAATGTCATGGATGACTAAGTCATGAATTCAGTAAAATTTCACAGGTTTTCATACCTGAAATCATAGATTTTACTTATCACTTTCACTTTATTAATGTATTCAATAGCATTGTTGCTTTTCTAATATATGAAATATACACATTGTTAAAAATAATCAAATAAAAGAACAAAGAATAAAATAACAGTTGGTAAAATCTCATAACCCAGACCTATGCTATATTAATGTTTTGGTGGACAATCCTTCCAAACGTCTTTCTATGCAGATATAAATATGTTTGCAGTTTTATATGAGACCATATATGATGTTTGGTAATATGCTTTATTTTTATTTTTTTATTTTTATATTTGTACAAATTTATGGGGTACATGTGAAATTTAATTACATGTGTATAATGCATAGTGATCAAGTCGAGGCATTTAGGCTGTCCATCTTCTGAACAGAATAGTCACCCAACATGCTTTTATATACTGTTCTATGTTATGGACATTTTCTGTGTCCATAAATCTAAATCTACAAAATTGTTGCATTATAGTCCATTACATTAAGTGTAGCTGACACTGCCAGTGGGCTAGGCTCATCTCCTTAAAGCCTTATAACTTGTTCTATGCACCCATCCCCCAGCTCCTATGTGCTTTGCTTCCAGTGGCTTGCACCTGTGACCTTCTTTGGAGAGTGTCCTTGGGCTATTGGAACTGCCTGGCCTACATAATGGAGAACCAAGAATGCCTGAGTGTTTACATGTAGCCAAGGACTGATTAACAAAGGGATATGAAAACCCAGCCCAGTTTTCCTCATGGTGGGACAAACTCTGAGATGTAATTCATGCTTCAAATCTCCCTGCAAAATCAGACTGAGATTTTGACATATCTGAATCACATCCTTGCTTGGCTTTCTCTGATTCCCTGTCCTGCTTTTCACAATCTCTTATCAGTTTCTCCTACAAGCACTTCTTTAATAAATTACTTGCATACAAATCCTTGTCTCAAGGTTTACTTCTAGAGTAGTGCTATTTCTAGAAATATAACACAAGCCACAAGCACAAGCCATAAATACAATTTAAAATTTTCTAGTAGCCACATTAAAAAGTAAAAGAAAATATGAAATTAATTTTAATAATGCATTTTATTTAACCTAATATATAAAATTCTTATTTTAGCATGGAATCAAAATAAAAAGTTATTAATAAGATATTTTACATTATTTTTCATATTATATCTTTGAAATTGAGTGTATGTGATGATGTAGGGAGGAAATTGGGTGTATAGCCACGTGTCAAGTGTTTATTCATTATATGTGGCTAGTGGCTACCATGTTAGATGGCACAGATCTGAAGAATCTAAACTAAGACATAATCATCATATTTTACTTAACTAGTGCCCTATTTATGAATGTTGATCTTGTTTCTATTTCCCTTGCAGTGCTTAATGTTGTGATAAATATCCTTGGGCCTATTATACCTATGTGATTATTTCCTTAAGATAAAATCCTAAAAATCGGTTTGCTATATCAAACTGGCCTCTAGAAGGACAATTATCCATTTCCCCTCACCCTTGGCAACACTGGGTCTTTTTTTAACTAATTTATTTATTTCAGGATATTATGGGGGTACAAACATTTTGGTTATATGTTATGACTTTGCCTCACCCAAACCATGAGGTATGCCTCCCCCCCGCCACCAAGCTCACTACATCCATTAGTTGTGAGTTTACCCACTCCCAGTACCCCAATCCCTGAAGAATATTACTGCCGTGTGAGTACCACGTGTTGATCAGTTAGTGCTAATTTGATGGCGAGTACATGTAGAGCCTATTCCCCTGTTCTTGTGATACCTCACTTCAGAGGATGGGCTCAAGTTCTATCCAGGAAAATATAAGAGGTGCTGACGTTTCTTATAATTGAGTAATATTCCATTGTATACATATACCAAATTTTGTTAATCCACTCATGAATTGATGGGCACTTGGGTTGTTTCCACGACCTAGCAATAGTGAATTGTGCTGCCATAAACATTCGAGTGCAGATGTCTTTATTATAGAATGTCTTTTGTTCTTTTGGGTAGATGCCCAATAGTGCTACTGCTGGATCAAATGGCATTTCTATTTTTAGCTCTTTGAGGTATCTCCAAATTCTTTTCCACAGAAGTTGCACTAATTTGCAGACCCATCAGCAGTGTGAGAGTGTTCCTGTCTCTCCACATCCTCACCAACATTTGTTGTTTTGGGATTTTTTGATAAAGGCCAATCTCACTGGGGTTAGGTGATGTCTCATTGTGGTTTTGATTTGCATTTCTCTAATGATTAGAGATGTTGAGCATTTTTTTATATGTTTGCTGGCCATTCTTCTGTCTTCTTTTGAAAATTTCTGTTCATGTCCTTTGCCCATTTATTGACGGGGTTGTTTGATTTTTTTCTTGTTGATTTTTTTAAGTACTAGATAGATTCTTGTTATCAGCCCCTTATCGGAAGTGTAGAGAGCAATATTTTCTCCCATTCTGTAGGCTGCCTATTCACTCTAATAAAAATCTTGGCTGTGCAAAAGCTTTTTAATTTGATCAGGTCCCATTTATTTATTTTTGTTGCTGCTGTGATTGCTTTGGGGGGTCTTCTTCAAAAATTCTTTGCCTAGGCCAATGTCTGAAAAGGCCTTCGCTACATCTTCTTCTAGAATTCTTAAGGTTTCATGCCTTAGGTTTAAGTCTGTTATCCATCTTGAATTGATTTTTGTGAGAGGTGAGAGGTGGGGATCCAGTTTCAATCTTCTGCATGTAGCTATCCATTTTTCCCAGCACCATTTATTGAAAAGAGATTCTTTTCCCCAGTGTATATTTTTATCTGCTTTGTCAAAGATCAGGTGACAATATGTGGATGGTTTTATCTCTGGATTCTCAGTCCTGTTCCAAAGGTCTATGTCTCTATTTTTGTGCCAGTACCATGATGTTTTAGTTGCCATAGCCTTGTAGTACAGCTTGAAGTCTGATAGACTGATACCTCCCAATTTGTTCTTTTTGCTTAAAATTGCTTTGGCTGTATGAGGTCTTTTCTGGTTCCATACAAAGCATAGAATTATTTTTTCTAGATCTGTGAAGAATGATGATGGTATTTTGATAGGGATTGCGTTAATTCTGTAGATCACTTTAGGTAATATGGACATTTTAACACTGTTGATTCTACCAATCCATGAGCAAGGTAGATTTTTCCATCTGTTTCCATCTTCTACAATTTCTTTTCTATATTTAACGAAAAAGGTGAAAGACTTATACAGGAAGAACTATGAAACACTGGGTCTTGTCAGTCTTTCCATATTTGTAAATCTGATAATGACGGTTTAGACTTTAAATGTTTCTTCACCTTTGGCAAATCTAGAGACAAGTTTACCTTAATTTTTCCCTTCATGTTGACTTTGAAGACAGTAGATTAATAGGGAACTTCTACTGCTATTCTCCTCACGGACATGGAAGAGTCTTGCACAGTATTTAACATTCTGGCACATAAAAAAATTTACATTGTATCATCAGCCTCTACTAAATTAAATTAGGGAATAATCTAAAGATGGTCTTGTGGGTCTTTTTTCTGTGATTCGTCAAACCCAGCACACCTGTGAATGTCTAATTGTCAAAGAGAGGAATAAGGAATCTCGAGGCAGTTAGATTTAACAAAAATTGAGGCCACAGAAACAAGAAAAGGTGTTGTGTAATACCAAAGTACCTTATAAGCATTCCAATTTCATGGGCTGCTTGCTGATATTACCTGTTCTGGAAGGGAATTTATCTAAAGGTCCATATGGATATTGATTTTTAAATAAGGAAGATAGCCAAATAAATTTAAAATAGATTGCAAAACAGTCTCATGGGCTCTAAGTTGTTTATGAGTCATTTTGCAGTAAAAGTGAAGTCATTTATCATGACTCAGAATTGATGGTTTCTGAGACCCAATGATGAGTAGAAAAGCTCCATTCCTTATATAAAAGATGTCATTTTCCCAGATTCTCAAGAAAGCCTACTTTGAAGATGTCTAAATATTTAACTCTTCCATTTCAAACAATTATATCCACTGTATCAATGTGTCTTGTTATTTGGGGAACATTTTGTGACTATCGTATCTTCCAGGACCACATGAATACAGTTCTTAAAAGTAGATGTCCCACAGCATTCAGACTGAGAATCTTCTTTTCACCCTACATTCCTGTCCTTAAAAAATGTCTAGGTCAAAGAAATTTCTTCAATAATAAATGATTCCAATATTTGGGGTTTCATACATGGACTTTCATGATTCCATAATACATGTTTTTTGTATTCCTCTGTACTTTTGCAGCTCATGCCTGGTCTTCCCTTGGAGTGGAAATAGAGATAAATCCTTAAATGTTATTAAGAAAGTAACAATTTATCCCTCCCAATCGGTTACCTTAAGCATTTGGCTGTAAACTTTAAAAAGAAAACAGCAGGCAGCCATGGATCATTTTAATGCAGCACAAGCTAAAGGCTTATTTAAAACATATAAAATATGTAACATATATATTAATTTATATCATCATATATACTATGGTTTGAATATTTGTCCCCTCCAAAACTCATGTTAAAATTTAATGCCCAATGTGGCATTATTGAGAAGTGGGGCCTTTGGGAGGTGATTTTGCCATGAGGACTCTCGTAAATGGTTAATGGATTAATGGGTTATAATGGGAGTGGGATCAATGGATTTATGAGAAGAGAAAGAGTGACCTGAGCTAGTATGCTCAGCCCCCTTGCCATATGATGCCCTGTACTGTCTCAGGACTGTGCAGAGTCCCACCAGCAAAAAGGCCCCTTACCAGATATAGCCCATCAACCTTGGATTTCTCAGCCTCCATAACTGTAAGAAATAAATGCCTTTTCTTTACAAATTACCCAATTTCAGGTATTCTATTATAAGCAATAGAAAACAGACTAAGACAATATACATGCCTGAACTATGTCACTTCAACTGGAAGGCAATTTTCTTTCATTCAAGATATGGATGATGTCATGTATTAGTAGGAGGATGGCTTACTGATATTCCATTTTTTACCCACAGGGAGTCTCATTTTGAGGGTCTGTTTCATGGGACTATTCCTATACTAAGAGTTGTATCAAACAGAGTCATGTCAATAAATGGAAACCGTGCTTGCCATTTCCAATAGGAGGAATTTCTTATAGGAAGTTTTTCACATATGTGATCAAAGATCTAAGGAATCAAACAGGAAACAGTGAGATTACTGTTAGTAAGGGCACAGTACCACTACCAACCCTAGGGTTGGAGGGAAAACAGGGGAAGTGGTATTACTAAAGCCCAAGAGTCAGAGAACCCCAGTGGAAGCTGTAATCATGGCACACTTGACCAAGAGAAGCTGGGACCAGGGAGGGATACACTACATGAAAGGAGCTGAAGCCACACAGCCGCTGCCAGGAGACACTGACCAAAACAGAGAAAGAGGGGAAGATATTCTCTTGCTTCTTCCCTCCTTCCACCATCCAGACCTCCAACAGTACCTCCAATTGGCTTATCATATTTGGAATCCAGTTGCCAAGAGAGTCTGGAATATGCTGTTTCTTGCTCCACAGAGAAAGGCAGAAAAAGAAAGAAAATGGATTTGAGGGTAAATAGGCAAATAACTAGCATTGCAGCCTACAATGGAAATGAACCTGGTATTTACCTTCCTTATATATTTTGCAAGTCCTACTATAATTTTCCCTAGTGATATCTGTGCATTTGTGAATTTATACATTTGAGAATATTTTGCCAAAATGAAGAGGGGGAAATATATGTGTGATTGTGTGTGTGTGTGTGTGTGTGTGTATGAAAGTCACATACAAACAGAATTAGGTCATAAATGCTAAGTGTGCTACGGAATTACACGATTAGTCAACCACCCTCATGTCTCACCTAAGAAAGGGAGGTACAATATAGAAAGAAAATACATGGAGTAAAAAGTAGAAACTGAACCTTAATTTCTATAACTGCCCTTCATTTGTGGGTAATGGCCTTTTTAAAATGGTTTCTCCATTTGTGGTAGCTCCACAATTATATTGCATGACACTCAGAGGTACAAAGACACTTTTTGTACCTTTCTTGCAGGTGGGAGCTATCTACTCAGCTGATGATTTTCACCAAGATTTTTGTTTAGTGTTAGGCTGATCTCCTCAAAATAACTTCTCAGAGGAAGTTATTGAGCTGATATAGCTCAATTTTTTTCTCTCTTCTTTCTATAAACTGGACTTATTTTGGATGAACCACTGCAAAGATGCCACTTTTTGGCCCCTGGGCTTCTTTTGGCTTCACTTCCTTCCCACACAGTATTACCATGTAATCAGAAAAGACAGAACTGACAGATTTTACTTTTTAAAAAATATAATAATATACAAGGAAAGTTACTAGTAATTCCTTATATGTGTCACCTTCTAGCAGCTTAAACATTATCTATTCACATGGCAAAATCTTTTTCTACATTTTCTCAGATGCTCTCTTTTCTAATGTCACTGGACTTTGCTTTCAGTAGATTGGCAGTAATGATTTCCCAGTTTCCATAACTTAATTTTGTCGAATACAGTCACCTCTTCAAGTCAAACTCTCAATACTCTAAGTTAGCACAAGAGGATAGTGATCTTGCCACCATCACTTTTAAACCATTAAATCCTTAGTGAGGATACAGAAATTGATAGGCAGATAAAGAAACTGGTTAGAAAGTAAGTTACAACAATAATTGTAATAAACTTGAAAAGGGCTTTGTTAAATGAAGAATGTGTGGAAATGTTGCAGTTTGATGGATCATTGTTTTTCATAAGATTTTATATGTAGATTTATGCAGAGCCCACTGAAAGTATTGACAAAAAGTTCTATGACTAGCCATTGAAGGCTGTATATGATTTCACAAGAGAAGATGGAAAATAACTTTCTGAGAGGTGTTGGAGAGAGTAGCTTAAGCAAAGGCATGGACATTTATTCGTTCATCCATAAATATATATTGAGCATCTACTGACATTATGTTAGGCAATTAGGTCACCTCTATAAGAAAGTCAGACATGACCCTCTGTTCCATTTAATCTTGCTGAGTAACAAGTCAAAATTTAGCATCTTAAAGCAACCATTGTATTTTGCTCATGGATTCTGTGGGTCAGAAATTCTGACAGAAGCACAACAAAGGTAGCTTATATTTGCTTCATAATGTCTGAGGCCTTAGCTGGAAAGGCTCAAAGGCTGGAGGCAAAATGATGGCTGGAGATTGGAATTATTTAAGGCTTTTTTATTCACATGTTTGGCATCTGGCTGGGAAGATATGAAGACTTAGGATTGTCAACTGGAACACCTCTATGTGGCCTTTCCACATGGCTTAGCTTCTTCACAGTACAGGAGCCTCAGGGTAGTTGGACTTCTTACATGGTGCTTTGGGGTTCAAAGCGCAAGTGTTATAGTAAAAAAAGAAGAGGTTGTGTTGACTTTTATGGCTTAGCCTCAGAAGTCACATAGTGTCCTTTCTGATGTACTCTATTGGCCAAAACAGTCATAAGTCTGCCCCAATTCAAAGGGAGAGGAATCAAACTCCACCTCTTGATGGCGGAAGTCACAAGGTCACATCGTAGAAAACCATGTGGAATAGGAGATATTATTGCAACCATCTGTGGAAAACAAAATCCACCACAGTCTCATTCTCACAGAGCTAAGAGCTACTAGAGAATTCATATATTAATAAAATAGTCACAAATGAGTAGATTGAATGTGATGAAGAAAAGAAATGTGGTTATAAAAGTACAAATAAAAAAGGAATCTGACAGAGAATAAGAATTGTGCAAAGTTTCCAGAAGTGCCAACTCTTGAACAACTGTCTAAAGGATGAGTAGAAATTAATCAACCAAGATATTTGGAAAATGGAATGGGGCAGAAAGAGCATTTCAAATGAAGATGACAATCCATGCAAAGAATCTGTGGAAGAAGAGACCATAGCATATACAAGGACCTTAAAGGAAGACCCAGGCAGGTAGAGTACAAAAGAAAGAATGTGAGATGAGATGAGGATAGAGATGGAGGCAGGAAAAAGACCAAATATATAGAGCTTTATAGGCCATTTGAAGGAGTTTGGTATTTGTACTAAAGACAATGGTGACCCACTGAGAGATTTTAATAAAGTAAGTAACAATGTCAGATTTAGCTTTAAAATAAAAGGTAAATCTGCTTTAAATATGGAGAATGGATTGAAAGGGGACAGGGGTTTAGCAAAGAAGCAGATAGACCATTTATAAAACTATTGCCATAATCCAGGCAAGAGATGACATCAGGTTGGAATAATTTGGTCACAGGATAAATGGAGAGAAGTAAAACCATTCAAGGAATATTAATAAGTCAAATTCACAGTATAGAAGAGTGAGAGTGAAGACAAATAGAAGTAAGGAAGTAGGAAGTGTGTGGGATAATACCTAGTTTTGAGGATTGCACAACTGGAAGAATACTGATGCCACTCACTGAGGTAAGGAACACAGCAAAAGTCCCACAGCAAAAGAACAAAAGCTTGTGGGAGGTCAAAAATTTGATCTTGGACATTTTGAGCTTGAGAAGCTTTTGGAACATCCAGTTGGAGATGTTGAATTAGGCAATTGGATGCTCACAGGAGGCATCTGATCTGGAGAAATAAATTTAGAAGTTATCTGCTTGTAGAGAATTACTAAAGTCATGGACATGGAGGACATCAGACCCATCATTTGGTTGAAGCATGTTGGAAACCTGAAATTTTTGACTATTTGAGACAGGAAAGGGAATCTTTCCTTTTTCCTCCTTCCTCTCTTACCCCAAATGGCTCTTGAGGAATATGTGGAACTCCATAGGTCCAGCAGAACCCAGTTTGAAAGTTTGATCAAGCTCATTCTGCTCATTTCTTATTAAATAGATGAACAAACAGATAAATAGAAACAATAGTAGCTGAGATGAAACTTGAGCCTAGGACTCCTGACTACTACCTCATCCAGTCACTGCTCAACATACCCAGAGAGTAACTGAAAGCTTGTATCTTTTGTTATCTTGTCGTAGAGAAAAAAACTTAGTTACCTTGTTTATCTGAAACTCCATAGAAAGAAATAGACCTTCTCTAGAATCTTACTGAAATAACTTTCAAAACTACATTTATAAGATCAACCTAGAAAGGTAAATCTTTTATAATATATTGATGCAGAACAGTGGGTGAACAAACTTCTCTTTAATTTTCAGAGATGGGAGACACTGAAAGAATCCACTTTCTCCCTTGGTAATATCAAGAACTTATGTTCCCATTCATTCTCTGTATCTGAGATAGACTTGAATACACTTCTGAATGTTTTACTTTCTATTACACCTCAAACAATGATGTCAATCTGAGACATCTATGGCTCCCAAGATTGTTTATTTAGGCAATTCTAATATTTTCTGGATACAATAGACTTTCTGTACTCCAACTTCGTCAATACTCATTTGAAACATTATGTTGGAGAATGAAATTTTACTAAATGGCTTTGCATCTTTACAAATTAGGACATAGTTAAATTCATGACCAATTTATCTTCAGCCTTAGAATGTGTTCTGACAATGCATCAAAGTGGCTTGTTTTGGTGGTTTTCAAAGTTTGATCTGAGGATCACTGGTGATTCATAAGGCTCCTTATTGTCCTATAGTATGTTTTATAACTTAACAAGGATCACATTTTCGTTTTCTTAGGAAATCATTGGTCTCTTTAAAGGAAAATCAAGTGCCAGCCACCCATACACACACATAAAGGTCATGGCTAATTTGACAATCAATGAGCAACTGACCTTAGGGAAGCCAGTATAACTGATTAGTGCCATAAGCCCAGGTGGCTATAAATACCAATTTTCCCAGAATAGTCCTGATTTATACCTATTGTCTTGGTTTAATTATTACACGTGCCTCTCTCACTCTCATATGTGTCCTGGATTAGATGATATCTAACTATGCATCACTAGTCTATTGCAATTAACTCTGATCAAAGATTGGGTATATTAGATTTTCATTCTCTACCATGTGAATTGAAAAATGAAATTAGACGTCTGTCAATAACAGTGAAGGCTAAAACTGAAAATTCATGACGTAGAGAGAAATGGGAGGGTCATGATAGGCCATGAGTAAGTCAACAGTATGAGTAATTTAAAATTATGAATAAGGAGGAGCTCCACACTTGAGAAAAGATCTGCAGAATTAGTATGGAGAAGAGAAAAGAAGAGACTCATAAAGAAAATGAACATGTTTTATGTAGTGGTGGAATCCCACATGAATACACATGAGATCCCAATGCCAAACCCATTTTCTATGAGACTGAGTCTCATTTCAGTGTGCCAGTTCTTGGATTCCTATAAGAAAATTTCTCCCTTACTGATTATCCTACTTTGAGTTCCCCCAGTAGCAGACCTTAGGACAAGGAATTGAGTGCAAGTATTAGATAGTTATTTGGGAAGCGAAGCACTGGTAGAGGAGTGGGAAATTGAGACAAAGAAGGGAGGGAAGCCAATACAGGTGCATAATGAACATATTACTGTTGTAGGCAACAAGGACTCAGTAATACTGGGGACTCTTGGGACACAGGGTAAAGGACAACTTAGAGTCATCCATCCAAGGAGAAAGGAAGCTGAGATATTTATTCACCATTCCCAATCATTGGTATAGGGTTGCTCTGAGGAATGTTAACTCCCTGAAACTTCCAAACTGTCCCTTACATGATCTGGGCATGCTCCTGCGGCAAGAGAAAATTCTTAAGCAGAGACTCTCATGCGCCTGAAATAAGACATCATTAATAAAAACACTGAGTACTAAAAAGATATAAATGGGCACCAACAGAACCTGCTACACTGATCATATTTCAGGTAGTCTGAATGTGTTTCTCTTTATTACTATAGAAATTTCCTAAGACAGCCCCCAATTATTTATTTATTTGATTCTTACATTCCCCAAATACTGACTGAGCAGTATCTGTCATACTATTAGATTTTGTAAGTTTAATTGAGATAATGGAAGTTAGTAGGACAGATCATTTTAGTAGGGATATTTGGGCCCAATGGTGGTCTCTGAGTGTATATAATGTGTGAGAAATACTGATTTATTAGTATAAACTACAATGATGTTGAAATTTCCTTAAGATGCATGTCTTTCCTGTTTGGTGTTAATGAGAGTTATTATCAAAGATTGGGCATATTACAGAACCATATAGTTGAAAAAGCCCTTAGGAATTACCTAATATACCTCTCCCTAGTGTGAACATTTGCTCTACATCTATAGATGGGCATCCAGTTTGGGCTTTAAGTATCTAAAAGCATTTTAGTGGAATATTCTTTTCTGAGAAGAAGATAAATTGGAACATATTTATAGTGACATACTTTGGTTAGGGATATTATTTCTAAAACTCACAATCAAACTATTAAAATACATTAATGTTCATCCAATTTTGATAATTTTTTGTGCCATCACAGTTCATTATTCTCCTAATTTAGAAAATGACACAAATATGGACATAAATAAGATATAAATGAGAAAAGTAGCCACTCATCTTGCCTTCTGAAATAGCATGGTTGGAATTTTTATTACTAAAATAATAGAGGTTTATTCAGAAATAATTAACCATTTTAACTCAAATCTCTCTGTAGAATTAATTTTGCTATGATGAGCTAAGAGCCACAATTATTTAAAATATTCAAAGCCATTTTACAAATATAATGCAATGAAATAAGCTTGCAGTAGATGTTTATAAGCTGAAGCAGTTCCAGTGAATGTTTAAAACTTTCCTAGTTAAAAAAAATATTTTAGCCCCAATTGTTGGGTCTTCTTCCTACAGGTGTTCTCTGAAAATATGCTTCTTTTTTTAAATTGTGGTAAAATGTGCATAACATAAAATTTATCATTTTAACCATTTTTGAATGTGCAGTTTAGTGGCATTAAGTGCAATCACATTATTGCACAGTCAGTACCACCATCCATCTCCAGAACTTTTAAAAATCTTCCAAAACTGAAGCACTATACCAGTAAGCAATAACTTCTGATTTTCCCCTCCCTCCCCAGCTTCTGACAACCACCATTCTGCTTTATTCTCTATGAATTTGACTCTTCTAGATACCTCATATAAGTGGAATCATACAGTATTTGTCCTTTTGTGACTGGCTTGTGTTAAAATGTGCTTCTTAACTCTTCCTTCCAAATTCACTAAAATAAGAACATAATGTCAGGTGCTGCCTCTTTCCACTGAACTCAAGCTCTGGAGAAAATGCATGCATACCCAATGCATAGTAGGCTCACTGATGGTTAGAAAACAACAACCCATATCTCACTCTGGGGCAAAAGTCATTTCATTGTCCTTGCAAGAAGTGTCACAGAAGGCCCATCCAGGTGCTTCATATAAAAATAACAGTTCCCTCCAGCTACCTAACCTAGATTTTAAGTTATATCAAATGAGTTACTTGGAAGGAAAATGCTGAATAAACATATTCTAGGAGTGTGGCAATGTAGTTACCCTGATTTTTTTCAGGGGTACATTTATCCCCCAAAATATTCAGGAGCAAATTTTGATTGGTATCTGCAAATCTTAGTCTTATCATTCCCCTGACAGTCATTGATTTAGGGGGAAATGTAAGTCCTAGTTCTGGCCACTGACTAAGGGATGGTTAGCAAGATGGCTTCTGAAAAAGGGTGTCTTGCTCTTAAAAGTATTTCACCTAGGAAGTATCAGTTCTTTTCCTTTTTCAGGACATTTTCAGACCTGTATGTAATGCTATCTTGTGACCATGAGAAGTGCTAGGCTGAGTCACAAAGCCACCATGCCGAGGATTGGCAGAACAGGAAGAGAAAAACCTTGGAGACCTGATGATTCACTAGATTACTAACCATGGAACAAACCTACCCCAGGACTTCAGGTAATGTGAGATTACAATACTTCCTTATTATTTAAACCAGTTGAGATGGAGTTACGTGTTACTTGCAAATCCTTAACTGATAAACGTAGGTTGCATTATGTCACAAGGTGATTTCCCTGGGAAGTAGATGCTGAGATGGAGTTTAGTTCACAGGATGTTTTTTAAAGAGTGTCTTGTGAACAGGAGAGATAGGAAGCAGAACTGGGAAGAAGAAATGAAGCTGTGAGGTATGTAATAATAGCCGTGGGCTACGGAAGTCTGAGGTGGGCCGAGATAGCCAGGCCTTTGTAACTTCGTCTCCATTAGTCATTGGAAGGTATCCTCTCAGGAAGGGCATGACCTTGGGCAACTAAGGCAGTCCTTGAGGGGGAAAATTGAAAGTTGTCTGTACCAGGAGCACTCTCAGCAACTGAAACAAGAAGTTCTTCATCAAAGAGGGATCTGGATGGTGCATGAGAGTGTCTATCACACATGATTATTGGGACCATTCAAAGAACAGATGCCTGTCCCAGGCCCATAAAAAAAATATTTCCCTGAGACTCACAAGACCTGCCTAACTTTTGGTAAGCTGTGGTTTATGCTACTGATAGCAGTTTGTATTTTTGCTATATTTGCCTTCATTTAACTTCATTTTGCTTGATTGCAAAAGGCTGATAATTGAATTGTCTATAAATATCGATATGTTACAACCAAGCTATTGTCCATGTGGGTTTAATGCAATCAAATTTGTTTGGCATTTATTGAATGACTAGCTAAACTTCCTTGACTTCCTTGCCAGCAAGTTCCTCCTTGAAACTCCTCCCTTATCTTCTTACCCACCACTGAATCCTCCGTCTTAGTCTCTCTGTCATCTTTTTCTCTTCTTGATCTCCAGTCACAGGTGCTCTCTGAGGCACAATGCTTGGCACCAACTTGGTTCTCTCATCAGTGTTTCATTTATTGAGCATGCCTTATCATGGTTCCAACTCTGCTTCAAGTCCACTGAATTCTCAGGTGATCTCTAGACCTGGCCTTTAAACCAAACATCAGCCTTTTATCTTTAAGGATGTTCCAGACATCTTTGCACTTCCAAATTAATATGGTATAGAAATAATTCATTATCATTATCCATAAAACAAGCTCATTTCCCCAACTTTTTAGTTCTCTTGATTCTATTATTTCTGCAACCCTCATTCAGAACCTTGAATTCACTGGGTGCCAGATATGAAAGACAGGGGAGAGTTACTCATTTACCTAATTTGACAGGTTAGCCTTTAAAATCCCTTTACTCTCGTTTTTTTTTCTGTCTTTTTCTGGGCACTTCCTCTTAATTTGATAACATTCCTTTTTTTACATATATATTTAATTGTAGAATATTAAGAGGTATAAATGTTTAGGTTACATATATTGCCTTTGCACCTGAGTCAGAGCTACAAGTGTGTCCATCCCCCAGACGGTGTGCACCGCATCCATGAGGTGTGAATATACCCATCCCCTCCTCCCGACTCCCACCTGCCCAATACCCGTTTGAATGTTACTATATGTGCACATAACTGTTGATCAGTTCATACCAATTTGATGGCGAGTACATGTGGTGCTTGTCTTTCCATTCTTGTGATACTTCACTTAGTAGAATGGGTTCCAGCTCTATCCAGGACAATACAAGAGGTGTTAGATCACCATTGTTTCTTGTGGCTGAGTAGTATTCCATGGTATACATATACCATATTTTATTATATACCTCTGTGATAATACTTAGCACACTACATTCTAATTACTATATATTTTTTATTTTTTTTTTCTATACTAGACTGAAAGTTCCTTGAAAGCAGGTACTACATCATTTTTCTTTGGATTACCAGTATTTACCAAATAGTAGATACTCAATACATGTTTTTGGAACAAATTAATAACCAATCCTATTTCAAGATTTTGTCATTTCTGTACTGCATCAGTGGCCTCTTTGTAGTCTCTGTAGATGTTTTGCATGTTCCATATCACATTTCCTCCATCTTTCTCTTATTTCAGCCACAGCTGTGCTGAACAGTTAGTATGGGATCAGACTACTGCCAACAGCATCACTCTTCAGGTGCTCTGAGCTGTTCCAAGCCATACTGCCTCTGTGCTTTCTCTGAAACTTTTGGAAACTGCTCATCTCAAAGGAGTATGTGGCCCAGATTTGTGTGACTGTTAACAAGCCTGTAGTGGAGGAAAAAACCTTTCCCCTACCCTTTTATGTTCAGTACCTAAGGCCCTGCAAATTAAACTGACAAAAGACAGATTAATAGGAGAAAAGACATACAAACTTTATTTGGTGTTAATATTTTTATGTGACACAGGGAAGGGAAGTGAAAACCACAAAGAGACTGCCAGACTCAGAGGTTTATATACCATTTTAACAAAGGGCAGTAACTTTGTGAAGCAGTGACAAGATAAAATAAAAGGATTTTGGTATGACAAATTATGGAAAGGTAAACATATGGGGGAAACTAATGGATGATAAAGGTTATTTAGTAAATTTGTTACACAGATTCCTCTACTCTGGGTATTGTTCCTGGGCTGATAAGAGTCTAGGGTTTTCTTGGTGATCAAGACTCCTATGATTAAGAGTCTTTCTGCCTTTCCTGGTAGCAGAGAAGAGAAAGGGAACACCTTTACAAAAGGAAATTTACGCTCTGCTTTTAGCCAAACAGAGGAAGGGTAGAAAGCTTTTTTCTGTGCCTGCTGTTTCTCATTTGCCTTTAGCTCAAAAAAACATCCTTATGCCAAAGTGGCATATTTTGGAGTGGCATATTCTGATCGCCTTCACCCTCCAGGGGCAACTCTTAAAATAGGTGGAGGGCTGGGAGCTGGTGGATAAATGTCCTAACCTCCTTCCTAGGAGGCATTGTTTAGGCTTTTTAGTGAAACCAGTGGAATCCAGCCCCCACCGCCTATAGCAATGACCTACATAATACACCCTTATAGTGGCTTTCACTTTCCTCCCTTCCTCACCAAGTATTTTTTCTGGCTTCATCCCTTGTATAAATTGCTGCCTTTGAATCCTTTCTTAGGCTCTGTTTTCAGGGGAACCCAGACTAAGGCAGTCTCCTTGTTTCCACTCCTCTCAACCCCCATATAACTACAATAGTGACTGGTGACTTGTCTTGAACAACTCACTTGCTACCCTTCACAGAGATCTCCTGCTATGGTCTGAATGTGTCCTTCCAAAAATTCATATATTAAAAATTAATTGTCAGTGTGATAGGTTTAAGAGGTGGGACCTTTAGGAGATAATTAAGTCAAGAGGGCAGAGCTATCATCAGTGAAATTAGCATCCTTATAAAAGAGGTGCAATAGAGCTCTTTGCCCCTTCCACCATGTGAGAACAAAGCAAGAGATGCCATCTTGGAAACAGAGATCAGGCCCTCACCAGACACTGAACCTGCTGGTATCTTGATCTTAGACTTCCCAGCCTCCATAAGTATAAGCAATAAATTTATGTGCTTTATGAATTACCCAGTCTAAGGTATTTTGTTATAGCGGCATGAACAAAACTAAGGCAGCTGCCAATTGTTAGAGTTGCTAGATTTAGTAAATAAAAGTAGAGCTTACTCAGTTAAATTTGAATTTCAGATAAACACATAACTTCTAAGCATTAAGTGTGGCCTGTGGAGTATTTGGAACATATCTATACTAAAAAAATTATCCTTTGTTCACCTGAAATTCAAATTTAACCAGGCATTGTGTATGTTATTTGGCAATTCTGCCAATTGAGCCCCTATTTTTAACTTTTTTTATTTCAAAATATTAAGAGGGTACAAATGTTTTTTACATGGATACATTGTATATGCTGAAGTCACAGCTTTTAGCATGCCTGTCTCCAGAGTAGTATTCACTGTGCCTGATAAGTAGCTTTTTAATCCTTCACCCTCCTCCCACTCTCCCCTCTTCTTTGTTTCCAATGTCCTTTATATCTCTTTGTGTCCATGTATACTCATCATTTAGCTCCCACTTATTAGTGAGAACATGTGGTGTTTGTTTTCCATTCCTGAGATATTTCACATAGGATAATGGTCTCTGGTTCCATCCAAGTTGCTACAAACGACATTATTTCATTCCTTTTTATGGCTGAGTAGTACTCCATGGTGTATATATATATATATATATCCCATTTTCTTTATTGACTCATGAATTCATGGACACTAAAGTTGATTCCATATCTTTGCAATTATTAATTTTGCTGCAATAAATATTTGAGTGCAGCTGTCTTTTGATAAAATGACTTATTTTCCTTTGGGTAGATACCCAGTAGTGGGACTGCTGGATCACATGGTAGGTCTACTTTTAGTTCTTAGAGGAGTCTCCATACTGTTTTCCATACAGGATGTACTAATCTGCAGTCCCACCAACACTGTATAGTGCTCCTTTTCCTCTGCATCCATACCAGCATCTATTGTTCTTTGGCTTTTTAGTAATGGCCATTCTGCCAGGGGTAAAGTGGTATCTCATTGTGGTTTTAATTTGCATTTCCCTGATGATTAGTGATGTTGAACATTTTTTCTTATGTTTATTGGCCATTCATCTATCTTCTTTCGAAAAACTCTGTTCATGTCTTTTGCTCACTTTTTGATGGGTTGTTTATTTTTTTCTTGCTGATTTGTTGAGTTGTAGATTCTGGATATTAGTCCTTTGTCAAATGTATAGTTTGCAAATATTTTCTCCCATTCTGTAGGTTGTGTGTTTACTCTGTTGATTATTTCCTTTGCTGTGCAGAAGCTTTTTAATTTAATTAAGTCCCATTTATTTATTTTTCTTGTTGCTATATTTGTCTTAGGGATCTTAGTCATAAATTCTTTGCCTCGGCTGATGTCTAGAAGAGGTTTTCCTATGTTTTCTTCTAGAAATTTTTATGGTGTCATGCCTTACATTTAAGCCTTTAATCCATCTTAAATTAATTTTTGTATATGGTAAGAGATAAGGGTCATCTTTCATTCTTCTGCATATATCTATCCAGTTTTCCCAGCATTATTTATGGAATAGGGCTTCCATTCCTCAGTGTATGTTGTTATCTGCTTTGTCAAAGATCAGTTGGTCTTAGCTATGTGGTTTTTATTCTGGGTTCTCTATTCTGTTCCATTGCTGTATTTGTCTAGTTTTATACCATTTCCATGCTGTTGTGGTTGCTATAGCCTTGTAGTATAATTTGAAGTCAGATAATGTGATGCCTCCAGATTTGTTCTTTTTGCTAAAGATTGCAGTGGCTATTCAGGCTCTTTTTTGGTTCCAAATGAAGCTTAGGATTATTTTTTCTAGATCTGTGAAGTATGCCATTGGTGATTTGATGGGAATTGCATTGAATCTGTAAATCACTTTGGGTAGGATGGACATTTTAACAATGTTGATTCTGCCAATTCATGAGCATGGGATGTTTTTTCATTTGTTTGTGTCATCTACAATTTCTTTCATCAGTGTTTTGTAGTGCTCCTTATAGAGATATTTCACCTGATTGGTTAAGTATATTACTAGGTATTTTATTTTCTTTGTAACTTTTGTGAATGGTGGTTAGTCCTTGATTTGACTCTCAGCTTGACTGTTATCATTATATAGAAATGCTACTGATTTGTGCACCTTTATTTTTAAAAAACCATCTAAACTCACATCTTGTCATTTACAAATCTCCATGAATTGTTCCTCATTCTACCAATATAACTTCTTCTACTTCTTCCAGATGCAAGCTCTTCCTTCCCACTAGAATTTGAGAGTAAGAGAGATTTATCACCATCATTATAATCATCACTGTTATCATAATTCCTTTGCTCCTCTAAAGTACATCACAGTTTTCAAAGTACTTATCTGTACATTATCTTATTAATTTCTCTCAACTCTCCTGTGTTATAGCTTAGACAGAAATTTTAACTTCACATTTAAAATTTATGAAAACTGAGACTAATAAGAAATTTCCTTATTGTAAAAGCTGAAATTAAGTAGATCTCAGGCCTCAGGACTGGCCTGAAGTCAATGGATAGGTATTGGAAAATGGTGCTCAAACCCAGGATATCAATCTCGAAGCCAAGTGTTCCTTCCATGATATCATAAAGATTTCTGTTCATATTTCCTCATTTTACAGAGTAGGAATCTAAGGCACCAAAAAGTTAAGTGAGTGAGGAACAGGACAATCCTAGTTCTCCACTATTTATTTGATTGTGAGAAAGTCATTTAGTATGAGTGGGACTTCATTTCCTTATCTACAACATGAAGCCCTCAAAATAGGAAACCTCTATGTTTTCTTCAGTTTCTAACTCTCTATAGTTTGCCCCAGCTCATACAGATAAATAGTTCAGAGCTGAGAATAGACGACATCCCAGTGAGAGTTAGTCAGATACAGGGTCTCTTATTTCTGTCCTTCAAATGTTTTTCCTACTTCATTTTATACTTGTCCAGCCTTTGTAAGGATTAAAGTATGTGGTAGTATTTGTTCCAATGAGTAAAATGTTCTGTTCTCTGCATTTAAATTAAAATGTGGGCACTTTGAGTGTTTTATAATGTAATGGTAACCACACTAAATTAAGTTGCTATTGGTTCTTAATTGATTTGGTTTTTTTCCTCCTTTTCCCTAGGGGAAAAATTGATTCTTTATTCAGGGTTAAACAAAGAATAATTATCTAAAAGTCAAATATTCATCTTAAGTTTTATTTATTGATCTTATTTTTTTTTTGACAAATTAATACTGTTCATAGACCAAAGAACAGGACCTATTTTCCCTTCCCCAGGCTAAATGAGTGAATACTCTATTAGAACATTTAAAAATTACTTTACAGTAGCAAATAGAAGGAAATCCTGTAACATAGTTTTGTTTCCACTATGAATTTGGTCATTACCACAAACTTTTATCTGTATCTTCCTACCTTCCTGTTTGAGGGGTGGTGAGAAAATGTATAAAGAGTATTGGGTTTGGATCCAGACATATATGGATTTAATTGTGGCACTACCACCAAGCTGTGTGACCTTCAGCAAGTTACTGAATCCCTAGGAACATTAGTTTCCCCTTCTTTATGAGGTTTTCTTAGCTGTCAAATGAGATGGCATGAGAATACTCCACAGTGAAAGGCAAGAACTTATGTTCTGTGCCCAGTAGATTTCTCCCCTCACTAAAGTATACTCATTCATTGGCATTGATAAATATTGGTTTTTTTCAATTACTTAGTGCTATGGTTTGAATATATCCCCCAAAGGTCATGTGTTGGAAACTTAATTCCCAATGCAACAGTGTTGGGAAGTGGGGCCTAATAAAAGGTGTTTATGTCATGAGGGCTCTGCCCTCATGAATGGGTTAATGCAATTATCATAGGGGTAGATTAGTTATCCTGAGAGTGGAATATTATAAAAGTATGCTCAGCTCCCTGTCGTTCTTTCACACATATCCTCTTTTGTCCTTCTACCTTCTGCCATGGGATGATGTAGCAAGAAGACCCTCACTAGGTATAGGGCCCTTGACCTTGGGCTTCCCAGCCTCCAGAACTGTGAGAAATAAATCTCTGTCCTTTATAATTAACCCAGTCTTAGATATTTTGTTATAGCAGCAAAAACAGACTAAGCCTTCTATTGAAGATACAAATGACAGTACCTCCCTGGTTATTTGGGAGAATATAATTCTTCACCTGGTGTTGAGTGCCTCCTACCCCCTCACATGGGTAAGCGTAGCAGTAGGCCTACTGCTCAACACTTGTAACCAGATTTGATACATCTTAGAAAACATATCATGTACAAAGGTGCAATTCACAGAAGAGAATGTCTTTTCCCATCTTCATGGTCTCTCAGTTCTCTGGCATCATCCTCTTCTGGGTGCAGTGCCTGTAGCTTCCTTGGATCCAGGTGGTATTGCTAGGCTGCCTCTTAGAGAGATCCATGTTATTATAATTCTCCTAGGCATTGGGGGGCAGGTAGTTAATACCTTTTCCTTTCCTCCCCAGGGCATCATTATCTTCTTTCCCTCTTCCCTCTGGGTTTTATTACCTGCTTCAGAGAAGAAGGGCAGGGGAAGTCAGAGAGAACTTTCTGTTTCTGGGGTATTCTCAAATTTCTTCAGCTTAATATATTTACAATGCCAAGGTGACATGGTTTGGAGTAGCATGTCCTCAACCCCATCATAATGTTCACTGTTCCAAAGTATTAGTCTAAAATACATGGAGACCCTATTACATGCAGGCACCTCTTGGCCTGTGTGTGAGTATGCATGTGTGTGTGCGCATGTGCACACACACGCACAAGTGCACACACACACACACACACACACACCACAAAGGTGAATCTCAATACCATAAGTAAAATCTTTCGGAGAATATCTTCACTTTTTTAAAAGAACACTGTAGGAAGTAAAAAACAAATTGAAATTTATCTCTGTTCAGGCTTTCAAGCAGCTATACCTAATAGAAAAAATATGAGGTTATAAATCCTCTAGGTAGTTAATAAATGAGAAAAAGAGTGAACAAGCTCTACTTTGAAAGTCAATCCTGTTATCTGTGATTGAGAAAATGATCCTTTTGGAAGGAAGTGAAAGTGAATATATTTTGTTCGGCCAAGGACCATCACGCATCAAATGATCATTTTGTCTAAACCTAATTTATTTTTTGAGAGAAAGTAAGCAGCAGTGTCCCAGACACCTTCCTTCCCTGTCTGATGAATCGGCCTCACATGTCTCTGAATAATCAATTTCTACCACAGCATTTCTGAATCTGTGACTAAGACAACATAGTTAAAGATGTATAATGATTTGTTTTTTTATTAATCATTCTTCAGTGGCAGGATCGATTAACGTGTAAATGCCAATTAGTTATAAATAGATAAGGACTATTGCTGGGATGATGTCAGAAGAACATTGGAGAAAGCAGACTCTAGTTCAATGGTTTTTGAACCTTTTATTTTTTAAGCTGAGAAACAGTATGTGAAATCCCAGTATAGTACATAAAATAGCTAAATGAGTGTGTGCTGGGATTAAATTTGTTAGGTGAGCAGGACAGACCAGACATGGACAGGGATAGAAGCAACCTTGTGGCCTTTCCCTCTCCTCTCTTCCCCTACCTATGCCCAATCCCCTCAACAATCTTGAACATCTTGGGAGGACATTTAGGATTCCTTGGAACATAATTTGAAAATTGATGTTAAATAGATGTACTGTAGCAATTGATGAAGTCTTATTATAATACTAACTCCAAAATATTAGCTATATGAACCAGTGCAAATTATCATGACTCTCTGAGCCCTTTTGACATTTGCAAAATGGAGATGGTGCTAGAATTGGAGTAAATGAGATAATGCCTATACCGTAGTCTACCCTTATCTGCAGTTTCACTTTCCACAGTTTCAGTTAACCACAGTCAACCTTGGTCTGAAAATATTAAATGGAAAATTCCAGAAATAAACAATTTATAAGTTTTAAATTGCATGCTGTTGTGAGTAGTATGATGAAATCTCATGCCACCCCACTCCATTCCACCCAGGTGGTGAATCATCACTTTGTCCAGGGACTCTCCAGGGATTTAGCAACCATCTCAGTTATCAGACCAACTGTTGTGGCATTGCAGTGCTTGTGTTCAAATAACCTTTATTTTACTTAATAATGGCCCCAAAGTGCAAGAGTAGTGATGCTGGCATATTGTTATAATTGCTCTATTTTATTATTAGTTATTGTTGTTAATCTGTTACTGTGCCTAATTTATAAATTGAACTTTATCATAGGTATGTATGTATAGGAAAAATCATACTATATGTAGGGTTAGGTACCATCCTCAATTTCGGAAATCCACTGAGGATCTTAGAACATATCCCCATAGATAAGGAAGGACTGCTTTAAAAAGTCAGGTAAGCATGCCTGGCATATAATAGTTGCTTAATAAATGGCAGCTAGTGTTGATATCTAGGAGAAATACTTAAGTTTTCAGTGTTGCTCTGAAAGAGCTCTGTGATGGGGGTTTCTAAAGGATAATGTTGTTGAAAATCCTGATTTAATTTGGGTGTGGTGATGGCCACACAGACAAACTCCATCTTTTATGATTTCTGTCAGCTACATTCAGGATCCCAGTTTTAACAATCGAAACTATGAGAGAAGTATGGGTGCTTTTTCTTCCACTGGCTTGGGATTCTACACAAACATGGAGAAAAAGAGAATAAATATAATTGCAATTTGAGGAAAAATGTGAATAAAGATAAAAAGACACTTTCACTGCCAGGAGGTATCTCTTGCCCCAGTGAAACTCCCAGGATTAGGCAAGCTTTCCTTTGAGCTAAGGCATTAGCATCCTCCAGAATCAGTAAGTCCGACAACTTCAATGCTTGGCAGGGATTTAGAAATCAATTATAGGCATGCACTGCATAATGGTGTTTTAGTCAACAACAAACCACATATAAGATGGTGGGTGGCCCAATAAAATTATAATGTAGCTGAAAAATTCCTATCACCCAGTAACATCACAGTGCAACGCATTACTCACATGTTTGTGGTGATGCTGGCATAAACAGTAACATGCTGTTTAGATTTGTAGCCTAGGAGCCACAGGCTGTATAGCCTAGGTGTATAGTAGGCTGTATCGTCTAGGTTTGTACATTCTATGATGTTCACACAACAGAATCACCTAAGGACTAATTTCTGTTAACCCCATCTGATGCATGATTGTAGTTCACATTCTTTATTTTACTGGGCAGCAAACAGTGGAGGGTAGAGTGGGGCAAGGGAGAGGAGGAAGGCTTGGAGATGGCTTTTGAAATGTAGATACTTCTGATGAGGAAGACCTGTTAAGTCTTTGTTAACCCCTTACTAAGTCCTACAAAGGTGTTTTCATTGTAGCGTAGGGAAGGGCTATTATTGTCTGGTGTGGACCAAGGCACTGCCAAGGTGGGTAGTGGGGGGTCTTAGATAGCCAGGTCCAGTCTCAGGCCTTCAGGTTAGGGTAGCCCAAATTAAAATGGTGCCTGGCAAAAGGAGCCCCTATAAAGTGATTGTTACCATCTTTGTACCCTCACTGGAGCTGATTGAGCTGACCATGCTGAGGGCCTCAGCAAACTTGGTGACAGATTGATTGAGGTTCCTGCCTTTACATATCTCTTTCCCCTGAAGCTGTCTAATCATCTACTTTAGCCCCAAAGGGGCAAAAAGTGACTGGACCTCATCAAGGCCATACCTCTAATATCTCCTAAAGATGGAGGGATTGGGGAGTTGGTGGTAAGAAGAGGGAAGACAAGTTGAAAGTTAAACAAGGTTTGGACAGTTGGGGATGTGCTTCCAAAATGCTGAATTCTGGCCCCTCCTTCCCTCATGCTTTCCTCTTCACCCTCACTCCCAAAACAGGACAGGAGTGAGGTAGGCCAGGAACATGGGATACTAAGTCTCATTCTTTTGTCAAGGAGTGGTTATGCAGTTTAGGAGCTGAGTAGATTGTTATTCTGGAAAGGCTCTGTCCATTCCCTGAGAGATCCACCTGGTGTCAAGATCGCTCGGCACCTATCTCAAGAAGGGAATAGCTTCTCAGTTGGGAAACCCCCAGCAAAGTTGTAAGCTCAATGGAGGTTCAAACTGGTCTTCCAGTATTGTCCAACAGGACTTTCAGGAATGATGGAAGTATTTTATCTAAATATTCTATGCTGCCTAATACCACAGCTACTAGTCACACATGGCTATTGAACACATGAAATGTGACTAGTAGGACTGAGGAAATGAATTTTTAATTTTATTTACTTTCAGTTAATTTAAATTATGTAATAGCCTTATGTGGCTAGTGGCTGCTGTATTGAACAGCACAGCTTAGGCACCCCTTCCCTTATCATGTGTCCTCAGTGGTCACCACCGCCCAAGGTTTTATTACCTATCAAGACAATATGATTGATTTCACTGATGTCATTTTATTGCCCTATTGAAAAAAAATTTTCCAAGAAGTTAAAATTGCTAAAGAAAAGTTTCTTCATCTTATAAGTGGGTGGTATTCCGCACAACCTTTATAACTTATTCAAAAATGCAAAGTTCAAAACTAGTAAAATGCTGATGTACTGAATTTTATGGGCAAGACATTTAACCCCACTGAACCTTTGATTCCTCAACTGTAAAATAAAGAGTTTATACTAAATGAAACTGAAGACCTTCACTCTAAAAGGATGTGATTTGAAATGGCTGTTATGATGGTGAAAAGATTATATATGTTCAAAGAAATAAAATTATGGAGGGGGCTGACATTTCTGATAAGGCTATTAAAATTTAATGATAAACATGAATTCAATATAATTATAGAGAGCAACATTAAAGCACATAGTAAAGTATAAGATAAATACACATGGTCTAACTTTGAGGCAAAAAGTCTGAGAAGGACAATTCCCCTAGACTGCTCACAGTTCTCACTACCCATTATACAAAAAGATCATTTCCATTTACCAACTCTAATGAAGCTCATAGGTTTCACTTACAGTTTGCTGTAAATACTGAAACATGGACTACATTTGTTTACATATTTCTCTGAGAACGTTCAGAAACCCACTATAAAGCAAGAATTAACAAAGTATACTCCAACTTATTGTTGATTATAGTCACTTTGTTGTGCTATCAAATACTATTCAGAAAGAAGTCATTTCCCAACTATCACAAGGAAGTTACTTTGACCATGGCCCTGATGAAAAGATGTGCTAGCTGTACTATCAATGCATAGTTCTCACATGAACTAACGTTACTCAACATCAGCCCAAACACCTTGTAAGTCCAAATCATAAGACAACCAGAGCTGAACCTCTTTCGGGGAAAGAAGTTGCTTTTACAATGGGCCTCCATAAATGATCAAATAAAACATTTCTAGCAGCAAAAATTCAAGTGCAACAAAGAACAACTGCAAACACTGGTATACTAATACCAGGAAAGGGCAAATTCTGGCAGCCTGTGGCTAAAGTTGCATATGAAGAGAATTCTACAATCTGGGTGCAGCATTCTGAGGAAACTCTGCCCATAGCCTGAACCTGGGACCCACCAGAAATGCCGCAGTTCTAAATACTAATAATAACAGCTTATGATTATATAGCACTTACTATGGGCTGACCCTGATCTTGTGTCTGTTATGTGTCAGAGTAAGCCTGACTCTTCATGAAAGGCGTGAAAGGATGACCCATTTGTGCTCTACTTGGAGTACTTAGCCATTGCTACCAGTTAAGCACTGCTAATTAAAATGCTTAAAATTTCTGAATAGGTGGAATTCTATAACAACAAAATTTATTTAAATTATTTTATAAACTATACTGGAAATTACCCAGGAATCAAAAAGTTATCAACATGAACGTAGAGTTTTCCTTCTGTTATCTGGGAAAAAATTGGATCAAACAATTGGAGAAAAGTGTGATGGTGTCTGTCATAATCTACAGGGACTCCAGCACAAGCAAATAAAGGAGACAGCATTGCTTAAATCTTTCCAGACTGGTGAGCCCCTCCCATGGGAATTTTGTACCTCCATACCCCTTGGTGCTGTCAAAGAACAGAATGGCTTTTTCACTGTTTTCATTTCTCTTCTTTTGCTCATTAGTTCCTCCTTACTAACCTTAGAGAATGTCATAAACAGGAACCTGTCACCAATGACCTGTATCTTTTCTCTCAATAGGCCCTCCTCTAGAAGATATTCCTTTAAATTCTCATCTTGCTTTCTTTTATCACTTTTAGCCTTGCTTAGTGCCACTTTATCTGCAATCAAAATCCTATGTCTTGGATTATGCAATAATTATGTTCTTAAAATCCATTGTAAAATCTTTCTCAAAATTAAGGAGTTAAGGCTTACAGTCTGGCAAATCAGGATTTGAACTTACTAGCAGATAATTTTTTTTTTTGAGACAGTCTCATTTGGTCACCCAGGCTGGAGTGCAGTGGTGTCATCATAGCTCACTGCAGTCTCAAACTCCTGGGTTCAAGCCATCCTCCTGCCTCTTCCTCCCAAGTAGCTGGGACTACAGGTGTGCCGGCTAATTTTTCTATCTTTTGTAGAGATGGGGATCTTACTATAGTGCTCAGGCTGATCTTGAACTTCTAGCCTCCAGTGATCCTCTCACCTTGGCTTCCCAAAGTGCTAGGATTACAGGTGTGAGCCACCACATCCAGCCAACTAGCAGATAACCTTTGTAAGTTACTTAACCTTTCATCTCTATTTCAAATGAAATCAGGTAGTATTAAAATAAAATCAACCTCACACACAGTGGTGCCCTCAGTTCATGAGAACCCTTAGATGTTCAGGAATGTTGTAAGCTAACGTTTAAACTTAGCCATTATTACAAATTAAAATATACCCTTAAATTATATTAAAAGGAAAATAATAAATACTCAAAACCCATCACTTCTTGTTTTACTATATTTTATTATTACCTGTGCTCTTGAAGTTATTTATGTCTCCTCTATCTGTATGGTAGAAATATTATGTAATAGCATGCTACTGTGCATCTTTTCTCAGCCCTGCCGTGTTCATGATGTCAAGTTGGTAGCTGAAATTCAGCCAAGGTGAAAATATTTGCACCATGGAAATTAGCAAACTCTACAAACAAGGCTTTTTGTCCTCTGAGATAGTGGTTTCTTAAGCATTTACCAGTACATCACTGCTCATGTATATAGTATAAGAATCAAATGAGATAATATGTAAAAGGTGCTTAACTATGTGACTCACATTATGTACTCAGTATATGTTAGTTGTTCTCATTAGTATTATTAATTATTATTATCATCTGATCAATCAACAAATCAGTTCTTTATTGTCTAATTCAGTGCACTTAAAGCATATAAAATGCAATACTATGACATATTTGCATAATGACAGAGATCTCAACTTGCTTAACATAATAGCCTTATTATCTACAATTTATCCTAATTTTGATTATTGATATGCCTTTTATGGAAATTTAAAATTTTTTTGAGTTCTAGTTCAAACCACTCATTTGTCAGAGAAGGAAACAGAGGGTCCCAAAAGCCTAGTGTTTTGCCTAAGGTCTCACAGTCATCTAGTAGTAAAACTCATAGTAAAACATGTTATCTATGTAACTTATAAAGTCTTGTGACAACTTTATAAATGAGTGAATTGTTTATTAATGATATGAGTCAATGATGGTCTTCATTTTCAGTATTTATGATGTCCTTGTGAATACTTGGGGCAACACATATAGTAGAAGTTGAACCATAGGAAATTACCATGTTTTTAAGTTAAAAAATGGTCAAATATTGGCAATGTCATATGAGTCTACTTAACCTAATATCATATTTAACCTAACAAAACTGATATTTGAACTGATATGATCTTTACTTTTCTTCCTTACTCCTGTCTTACAAATATAATTTAATTAAGATGAATTCAGTCACATGCATATGAACTACAGAGGTTTAAATGAGGATTTGTGGAATGATTTGGCTAGACAAATTTTACAGTTTCTAAGCTAAAGAATGATACTGTGCTACCATTGTATTTTAAAAGCATTGTGAAACAAAAGAAATATCCCCAGGCTTTGAGATGAAGAAGAACAGAATAAGTAGTTGATATATGTTTGTGTGGAATTTGTGTCATTTTCTGGTTTGGGTTTAAGACCAAAGAATAGCTAAATTATATGTATTACCCTAGGCTTTAAAAAACACTCACCACATAAGCATTAGCTTAGAAAACCCTAAATTGCTTTAAAAAATGGTCAAGCCAAAATAGAAGAAAATCCATGGTTTTGTGCCCAATATACAATTACACAATTACAGAATTTATATGCTTGCAGTTGGATTTACAAAACCTCCTTAATGTACTAAAGTGTGGTCTAATTGCTTACTAATAAAAGGGGGAAACACTCTCTAATTAGATAAATACCTTTTATGGCAATCTTATTAAACACGCTGTGTTTGCCAGGGGGTAACAAAGAGTTAGGAATTTGTGATCAATGTCTGTTTTCACCTTGTTGTTCCTGGTGGGGCAGGGTCAGCTTGGAATGCAGGATCCGTGCCCAGAGCTGCTCAGCATTCCAGACTAACAGCTCTAATCAGCTCCTCCTTTAGTCAACAACACTCAAGAGATGAAAGGAGGCGATGGTTTCCATTTTTTTCCCAGATAATTGGAGTCAAAATAGTAATCAACTCTTGTTTGTTTTTCTAACATGTCCTCTGGGAATAACCTCAGGGTCAAAACAGTTCTCAGAGTCCCTAAATCTTTCTCCAAACGTGTTTCTATTTTCATTATTTCCTGAAGAGTCTCTCTCTCTCTCTCTCTCTCTCTCTTTTTTTTTTTTTTTTTTTTTTTTTTTTTTTTTAATGTCTAAAAGTCAGAAAATAAAAAAAAAAAAA